>SJYQ01093637.1:0-16292 GCA_006410935.1 Redunca redunca | reverse complement strand
TTGGGGCCCCTGTCTTTGCCACCGGGCACAGAAGGCTGAGGTTCCTGGGAGCCATCCTCCACTCCAACCCATCCCCCACAAGGAGTTCTGAGGAGGAATCAAGGACCTCTGACTTCCTTAGCTTGGAAATTGGGGACGGTAGTTTGCAATTGGCCAGGCCATAGGGAATTGGGCTCTAGATTTTTCCAGACTCTACACTCACCTCCAGACCTCTGGGCCTCAGGGAACAGGAAATATTCAAAGAGCTCAGATTGTAGCTGAGGTGGAAATGGCTGATAATAGCTTGATCTGCCACTCTCGCAGGTGTTGACATTTGCATTTTAATGGAGGCGGTTAATGCCTTCAGCTGAAGGAATGACTAATAATATTCTTCCAACTGCTGCTGGAGGTAATGGGAGACCCTTTGTGGCCCAGGGCCTTTTAATGCCCTCTAGTCACAATACTAGATTACTCCTGATGGGCAGCTGCCAACCCTTTGGATTCTAATATCCATATTCCATGCTTTATCTTTGATCCTGTTCTTGATTTTGCTTTCTTGCACTTTGTTCTGAATCTCCTTTTCCTAAATGTATGGGAACATCCTTATGAGCCACTTATTCTTTCAATACTCGTAAACTAATTATTCATTTCAAGCAGAAAACTTGTGCTGAACACAGTTGAGTGGTGGGAGCCCAAGAAGTACGCCAGCAAAATGCCATCCCCAAGAAGTTGGAGGTGAGAAAGTCACAGAAAGATAGAGAACAGCGCAGCGCCAGGGGAGATGGGCCATGTAGCTTATGCCGAGCGCTACTTGAAGAAAGAGGCTGAGAGCTATATGAGGAAGTGTTCTGATAGGCTTGGGTGAGCAAGAAGGGCTTCTGGGAGAGGTGAGAAGAAGAAAGTATGTGTGGGAGTTGGATATACAACTGAATGGAGTTTTGAGGATTCAAAACATTCCTCTAGTCACAAAAGACCACATTTTTATGATCCTATTTATATGAAATGTCCAAAAGAGGAAAATCTATAGAAACACAAAAGAGATCAGTAGTTGCCTGGAACTTGGAGGGAATGGGTGGGGGAGATGGGGATTACTTGCTCATGAGTACAGTGGGAGGGTGAAGGCTGTTCTGAGATTGTGGGGATGGTTCCACATCTGTAACTATACTGAAAAAATTGCATTTCATACTTTGAATGGATGAACTTTATGGAGTATAAATTATATGTTAGTAAAGCTGTTTAAAAATGTGGGGAAGTGGGATCCAGAAAGACCATTCCTTTAGTAATCCCACTTCAGTTATAGCCTAGTTTCAGGTTCCTAGTCTTTTCCTGTATGAAGGCTCTTTCTTTCTTTCTTCTTTGCTGCACCCCACAGCTTATGAGATTTTAGTTCTCCAACCAGGAATTGAACCCAACTCCTCGGCTATGAGAGTGTGGAGTCCTAACCACTGGACTGCCAGGGAATTCTCTGAAGACTCTCTCTCTTTTTTTTTTTTTTTGCCGCACCACATGGCATGTGGGATCTTAGTTATCCAACCAAGGATCAAACCTACATCCCCTGCCTTGGTAACATGGAGTCTTAACCACTGGACTGCCGGGGAAGTCCCTGAAGGCTCATTTTCAAGGTAAAAAAATTTCAAGGACCTCAACGTGGTGTTTATGTACCTTTAGTTAAGAATATCGGAGAAGGCAATGGCAACCCACGGCAGTACTCTTGCCTGGAAAGTCCCATGGGCGGAGGAGCCTGGTAGGCTGCAGTCCATGGGGTCGCGGAGAGTTGGACACAACTGAGCGACTTCACTTTCATTTTCACTTTCCACTTTCATGCATTGGAGAAGGAAATGGCGACCCACTCCAGCATTCTTGCCTGGAGAATCCCAGGGACGGGGGAGCCTGGTGGGCTGCCGTCTCTGGGGTTGTACAGAGTCGGACACGACTGAAGTGACTTAGCAGCAGTTAAGAATATATATAGTGGTAAAAAGCTATTATATTAATTGATTTCATTTGGTAAATGAATTAATACTTTACTAATCCCAGTATTATTTATATATGCTAGAAAAGTGATTCTGTATTTGTAGGCAAGTGTCTTATGCCTACAAACAAGGCTTAGTGGCCCTCTCTCAAAATCTCCTTGGTTCTTTGGGGTTCTTAACCCACAGTTTCAGAATCCTGGTCTGTGTTCTACTAAAGCATGTTTAATTCAGCTTCCCTGTCAGGTGACTGCCTATGGGTGGGGATCCATTAGCAGAAAATATGATACAATTTCCATCCTACGATGTGTCTGCCTCTTCAGCTGCTCAGGCAAAATGGCACCCTTTCTCCTCCCCAAACCAATGAGCTTTGCTGAGAGCAAGTCCAGCACAGAAGACAGCCAGAGCCATGCTGGTTGGCAGACACTTGTCTTTAGCAAATGTAATTAAAGTCAGCAGCAAGTAAGTGCCTATTAATTTTTCATTAGGAAAGTCAAAGGCAACCTTCTTGGAAAGCAGCATCATTGAACTTCAGCCTTGGTGTTAAAGCCAGGCTTTCCCTCACTATGTGTATCTTCTTCCATGAGTGCACACACAAATGAGTCCACAGCCTCTTTATTGAGGGTGGGAGAGAAAGAGTCAGAGACCATCACACCTAATAGCCTTTAGAGGTTTTTAGTCCCATCCTCTGTCTCAGATTACCCCAATGTCTATCTGCATATGTAATTGCCCATATATATATATATATATATATATGTATATATATGGACCTTTTACAGTATATAGGTGTATATGTTAGTCTCTCGGTCATGACTGACTCTTTGTGACCCTATGGACTGTAGCCCACCAGGCTCCTCCGTCCATGGGATTCTCCAGGCAAGAGTACTGGAGTGGGTTGCCATTTCCAACTCCAGGGGATCTTCCCAACCCAGGGGTCAAACCCATGTCTCTTGTGTCTCCTATACTGGCAAGCAGGTTCTTTACCACTAGCACCACATGGGAACCCAATACAATATACTGCTCTCTCCCCAGATTGTTTATAGACCATTTGTGTAGTTTGAACCTGATCTTAGATTCCCTTGGGAAAATGACTAAAGCTGTCTATGATGAATCCTTTTGTAAAGAAAATACAGTGCTTGCACTCTAATCAGTTTGTCTTTGAAGGCAAGGGCAATATTGTCAGTTACGAAGAGAGGATTGGGGACTGGGGCCCAATCTGGCCCTATCAGCTGACTCCTTGTTGGTAGGAGCCGATTCAACTTGCTTTAGGCATCAATTTAACTCATCTCTTTTCCTCCATGTGCTTCCTTACAAAGGCATTTCACCTGATGAGAAAACAGTCCACTCAACACAGAGGACTGTGGGACGAGCACTAAACATGGGGTCAGAGTACCTGGAGGCACTTCACCAGCCCTCCCACTTTCCATGTCTGACAAGTCACCTGTCTCCTCTCTGAACTGCAGTCCCCAGCAAGGGTGACTGCTCTCCTGCCCTTAACAATTTGTTGTGAGGATCTAGACAATGATGTTAAATTCCTTTTCAAGTTATTCACCCTTATGTAAACCAGGCATCATTCTTAATAATAGCAAAATAATAAATTCACTCTTAATAAAGTCAGATATTCATTTAAGAGGTTAGCATGGAAGGCGGCACATCTCTGGGTCTCAGGCTCTTGCAAACATTTAGAGATGACTGTGATAAATATTTTTATGTCTGTGCTGCGTGTGTACCAGCTCGTCTAGTAGTCTGGGAGATCTGCTCTTTCATCTCTGCTGTGTTCAAAGCAGGGCCCCTAGGGCCATGCAGATGAGGGCTCTGTTCTCCAAGACCTTACCTCTTTCAGGATTCTGACAGACTGCAGCCTGTCTGCTGTGCAGACTGGGGAGCTGCGCCCTCCTGCAGGCGTGGGCGGTGATTAGAGTGGCCTTTGAGGAGCTCGAGTGGGGCTGAGTGTTGCTTCGCCTCTCGCCGGCCACTCTGCTTGGCCCTGGAGTGGTTTTGCCCAATCTCTGTATCACTGACTGTGAATCCGTGATTGGGCATGGCAAGCCAAGCCGTGTTAGTGATCGTGCTGGGGCTGGCTGACCTTCCCCAAGCCAGGATAATCTCTTTCCCTGGCAACAGGCAGAGGCACCAAGGGACAGCGACAGATTGTGAAATCCTGGGGCTGGGCTTTCTAGAATTACTTAAATTACTGTAACGATACCTTGCGTTTGTACAGTGCTCTTAAAAAGAAAGAAAACAGTTTTTAAAAGCTGTTCAAGGAGAAGGCAGCATTGGAATTGTTTGGTAGAGAGCAAACCAGATGGGGTAAGAAATGTATTGTCTTATTCTTATCAACTCAGTAACAATGAGAGTGTTAAGAGAAATCTCTCATCCTTACCCACCCACCCCCCACCACCACACACACACAGGTGGGAGTACCAAGGAAGAGTATCACACAGCATTAGCAACAGAATGCAACCTAACCTTCTTGACTTTTATCGTCACCCTAAAGCAGGCAGTGGATGAAGAAGCTGAATGACCTAACAGTTTGCTTTGTCCTCCTGAGATTCCAGCATGTAGACAGCTCTTCCTGAGTCGGACTTTGTGCTCCGTCCTCTGGGGCATACAGAAATATGCTTGATCGCTTGTAGGTCTGAAAGCAGTGAAGAAATGTGGGGGGTGGCACATGAGAAATACTGCCATCTTCTTGCGAGGCACCTGCTAAGGATCTTTAAGCCAGGCAGGAGCAGACTCGACAGACAGGACTGGATGGGGCTGCGTGTGTTGCCTGGGGAGTTTCAGTGCTGTGTGAAGATTTGAAGAAGACATTTAAGGAAGGCATTTAAAGAAGCAAACTGGCCACTGGGCCAAATGTGGCCAATGCCTGTTCTTAGATGTCAAGTTTTTGAAATACAGTTTTTGAAAGTTGTTAAAACACAGCTACACTCATTTATTTTTGCCTCAGCCTACTTTTGCACTACTTGCAGAGTTGAGTAGTTATGACAGAGACTGAGTGCCCACAAAGCCTAGAATCTTTACTATCTGACCCTTTAGGAAAATCTGCCTCACACCAAACACCCAAGAATCAACTAAAAATGTATTACAGACTTAAATGTAAACCTTAAAACTGTAAGAAGAGTACACAGGAGAAAATCTCTTGTGATCTTGGCTTACAAAGATTTCTTTACTGCAACACTGGTTCATTACTTTTTCAATTATTAAAAAAATTTTTTTGGTAAATTGGACTCAGCCAAAATTAGGAACTCTTCAAAATACATTGTTAAATGAATGAAAAGACAAGTCACATACAGAGAGAAATTACTTGCAGATAAACATATCTGATAAAGAGTTTGTAGGGAGCATCTAAAAAGAACTCTAAACTTGATAATGAGAACAGATTCTAATACAAATGAGTAGAAGATTTGAACAGACACATCACCAAAAAATGGGTGAATAGGTGAAAATATACAGAGAACACATAAGGACATGGAAAAATGCTCAACATCAGTAGTCAGGGGAAAACGAATTAAAAATCACAAGGAGATACCACCACAAACTATTAGAATGGCCAGAATTAAAGAGTGACCATACCAAGTGTTAGATATGATATGGAGCAACTGGAACCCTCACACACTGCTGGTAGAAATGTAAAATGATACAACCCCTCTGCAATAGCATGGCAGCTTTTTTTTTTTTAAGTTAAGCATTTCACGTACCATATAATCCATCAATTTCACTTCTAGGTATCTACCCAAGAAAAATGAAAGCATATAAGCATATGTCCACACAAAGACCCAGTGCTAATGTTCATGGCAACTAAAAGCAGATAACTGAAAGCAACCCAAATATTCATTAACAAATGACTAGATAAACACGTTTTACAGATCCATGTAATGGAATGCTATTCAACAATAAAAAGGGATGAACTATTGATATAGTCAACAAAAGGAATAAATCTCAAAATTATAATAATTATCCCAACTGGAAGAAGCCAGACAAAAGAGTACACACTATATGATTCCATTAAAAAAAAAAATTCTAGAAAAGGCAAACTAATCTGTAGTGATAGAAAGCAGCTCAGTGGTTGCCTGCAAATGTCAGGAAGCAGGAGAGATTGATTGAAAGGGAAACTTGGGCTGGGAGGTTGGGGTAATAGATATTCATTATCTTGATTGTGGTGATGATTTCACGTGTGTGTGTGTGCATATATATGTCAAAACATCAAACTGTTTAAATGTGTGCAGTGTATTGTATGTTATTATACATAACTGCTTCCCTGGTGGCTCAGTGGTAAAGAATACACCTGTAATGCAGGAGACCCGGGTTCAAACCCTGGGTCAGGAAAATCCCCTGGAGAAGGAAATGGCAACCCACTCCAGTGTTCTTGCCTGGAGGACCCAGAGGAGCCTGGTGAGCTCCAGTCAATGGGGTCTCAAAGAGTAGGACGTGACTGTGTGACTAAACAAGAAAATACATAACTAAATTGACAACAAAACTACTTTTCTTTTTTAAAGTATTTTTTAAAATAATTTTATTTAGTTTGTTATGGCTGTGCTGGGTCTTCGTTGCTGCGCAGGCTTTTCTGTAGTTGCAGCACGTGGGGCTACTCTCTAGTTGCAATGACTTCTCTTGTTGCAGAGCACAGATTCCAGAGCCTACAGGCTTCAGTCGTTGGGACACTTGGGCTTAGTAGTTGTGGCTCCGGGGCTCTAGAGCACAGGTGTGGTACACGAGCTTAGTTGCTCCTTGACATTCAGGATCTTCCCAAACCAGGGGTTGAATCTGTGTCTCCTGTATTGGCAGGCAGATTCTCTACAACTGAGCCACCAGGGAAGCCCTATATAAAGCTATTTTTTAAAAGGAAGAAAAAACCCTGAGGTTGTTGTTTCTTTCTTTAAACACTCTGTGTGGTTAGAAGCAGCCAGTTCACTCTCCAGGTTTTATATTCCTTATTCTCACTACAGTGCTTTATCTCCCCAACAACCCTGTCCTCCAAAGCCTTATTTTCCTCCAAAATGACCACAAGTCACCGCACGGCCACTGTGTGATATGGACTACCTGAATACTGTCTCCTCATGTTAATAGGATCATTGTTGCCTTTGAATCCAACTAGGTCAGATATCTGACCTCAGATTCTCAGTTCCTCCAGAGTCTATTGCCACCACCCTGGTATCAATCACTCTATTGATAAGGGTTAATTACAGAGAATGGAATTCACTCTTAACTAATTGAAGCAGAGAGCTTCCCAGGTGGCACAGTGGTAAAGAATCCACCTGCCAGTGTAGGAGATGCAAGAGACATGGGTTCGATCCCTGGGTCAGGAAGATCCTCTGGAGAAGGAAATGGCAACCCACTCTAGTATTCTTGCCTGGGTAATCCCATGGACAGAGGAGCCTGGCAGGCTACAGTGCATGAGGTCACAGAATTGGACACGAATGGGCGATTGAGCGTGCATGCACACGCGCACACACACACACACACAACTGAAGCAGGAAAGGAATGTATTAAAAGATGGTGAGGGCAAGTTCAAGGGGGAAGTTCTTAGCCGTTTCTTCATATGGGAATTAACTCAGTATGTGGGGGATGACTTGATTGTAGAATAATCCAGTCTACATTATGAAAGTGCCTTTTAGATGGTGTCCCCCCGACCCCCACCCCACCAACCCCTCTTCTGGTGAAATTTCTAGGAAAGCTCCGCTTAGAACTGAGGCTGCTGCTGCTAAGTCACTTCAGTCATGTCCGACTCTGTTCAACCCCATAGACAGAAGCCCAGGCTCCCCCGTCCCTGGGATTCTCCAGGCAAGAACACTGGAGTGGGTTGCCATTTCCTCCTCCAATGCATGACAGTGAAAAGTGAAAGGGAAGTCATCGCTCAGCCGTGTCCAACTCTTAGCGATCCCATGGACTACAGCCCACCAGGCTGCTCTATCCATGGGGTTTTCCAGGCAAGAGTACTGGAGTGGGGTGCCATTGCCTTCTCCATAGAACTGAGGATAAGTGTCTTATTCCAGGGATAATTTTCTGGGGTAGGGAAAGGACAAGGTGAACCTGGAATGCCCTCTTCTGCTAGAAAGCAAAGATGCCCTCAGATTAACGAGGACATGTCAGAACACAGGACACTGCACATCCATAAGAATGGCTGAAACAAAACAACAACAAAACTTGACAAGTTCCCAAAAAGTGATTCTGCCTCTCCAGGATGGCTCTGGGATCCAGCCATCTGCTGTGCAGATAGCACCTGGACATAGACTGAAAATACCGCATCAGCCTCCCTGAAAATTTTTGAGGAAATCAAGGAATGTGTCCTGGTAGAAATCACGAGCTCTGGGTTCTGCTACTAACCTGCCTTGTACCTGTCCCTTTGCCTCTTCTGAGCCTCTGTGTCCTGTGTGTTTAATAAGGGGAGAGGGGACCCTAAGTGTTTTCACATTGATTTTCCTGGAACCCTAGGACTCCTTGGATTGCCCTGAGATGCTGCAAGGAGAGCCAGGGTTGGGGGTGAGCTCCACCTAGAACAGTTCTCCTTTTGTCTATTTTAAGTTTGGCAGATATAACTCTTGGTTGACAAACTCAGAAGGTTCCGAAAACATCAATTCCTCTAGTTTCGAAATTTCTAAATTAATTTCTGACTCACATGACCCATTCTCAGAAGCTGAATGAAATATTCACTCCAAATATTCTTGGAGTTCTTCTCAGATCGTGCCTCACTTCTGGGATGCGCTGCCCACTAACAAGCCACATCTCTCCAGTTGTCTCTGTGGGTCCAGCTGTGTCTGCTGGGGCATGGGCACCTTTTGGAAGCTGACCATGGTCCCCTCTGCCTTTCTCTTCCTCATCCCTTTCTAGCCCACCCTCCACCCTGGGAAAACTCTTCCTAGCCTGGGGGGTGGGGCAGAATTCCCTTTTGTGTTTAAGACATTCACTCAGTCAGTGCCAATGAATCCCCATCATGGGTAGAATGGTGTCTCCCTAAAAAAAGTTAAGTTGGAGTCCTAACCTCCAATAACTCAGGATGTGACCAGATCTGGAGAAAGGGCCTTTAAAGAGGTGACTAAGTTACAATGAGTCTATTATGGTGGACCCTAAGGTAGCAAGGAGATCAAACCAGTCAGTCCTAAAGGAAATCAGCCCTGAGTACTCATTGGAAAGACTAATACTGAAGCTGAAGCCCCAGTACTTTGGCCACCTGATACAAAGAGCTGACTCATTGGAAAAGACCCTGATGCTGGGGAAGATTGAGGGCAGAAGGAGAAAGGGGTGACAGAGGGTGAGATGGTTGGATGGCATCACTGACTCAATGGATATAAACTTGGGTAAACTGCAGGAGATGGTGAGGGACAGGGAAGCCTGCTGTGCTGGAGTCCATGGAGTCACAAAGAGTAGGTCACAACTTGGCAACTGAACAACAGTACAAAGAGTTGGCCCTGATCCAATATGACTGGTGTCCTTATAAGAAGAGGAAACCTGGACACATAAAGGCATAGCGTGAAGACAATGTGAAGAGGCAGAGAGAAGACAGCCATCTACAGGTCAAGAAGAGAGGCTTGGGATATAGAGTTCCCTCACAACCCTCAGAACAAACCAATGCTGCTGACGCCTTGATCTCAGACTTTCAGCCTCCAGAATGATGACAATACATTTCGGTTGTTTAAGCCACTCAGTATGTTGTGGCATTTTGTTTGCAGCCCTAGCAAATGAATGCAGATTCCTTATCCCTCTTACCTCCCTTGCAAACACTCTTTAAGTTCTCCTGGGCACTGTTAGTTCTCCCAACATCTGCTTGAATGGGAGAAAGGGATAGGAAAAAAACAGAAGTAAATATTTCTTAATTTCACTCAGCTATACATACACAAGTGAGCCGAGAACCAGAGGCTAAACTGCTTAAAACTCACTGGACTGATGAGCTAATGATTATTGTCACTAGGTGATGGATCCACCGGGGTTCATTGTACTACACTCTCTACATCTGTGTATATTTGAAAATTTCCATTATAAACCATTAAAGAAGAGAAAGGAGAGAATGAGAAAGAAAGCATCACTGTGTACCACTGGGCCAAAATATGACACAAGGTGCTTTCATCTCTAGAGCTCCTCACGGTAGCATCCACCCCTCTTGTCCCTACCAGCCAGACTCTGCTGACAACATCAAGAATTACCCCTTTCCCCATCCCCAGCTGAGGCCACTGTCTCCAGAGCCCATGCCCGGAGACTCCCTTCCCCAGCCAGGCTTCAGCACTGAGGCTTTTGCAGCCATGGAGCAACTGCACCTGAGCAGAACAAGGACGGCAGATGGAACCTCCTGGACCCCAGATACCCAGCAACCTTATCATTACCTGCACTGCCTGGCCAGGTCTTCCTGGATGGCTCCTCACTCTAGCTCCTCGCTCTCCCTTCAGGATTTGTTTCCCCTGCATCCTGTTATTACCACTTCTTGTACCAAATAACTCCCCCAATATTACTAACGATCACTCAGATTGTATCCTGAGACCCATCTACAGTGCCTCATGCCCAGCTCCCTGTCACTAAAAACTCTCCCTGACCCTTGACTCTGGGGCAGGGTGAAAGAACCCATGGAAACAATATTATTTGTGGCATTTTAAATGAGTTTGGGTCACATTACCCCTGGAACCATGGTTAAGTAATCAAATGGCAGCCTAAGGGTTCTTGGCTTTCTTGTGCCCCATTGCAGGGGCCACTGTTTATGTTTTCTTTTAATTCCTCTTCTAAATTCACTTCTTCCTTTAGAGGCTGTGAGGGCAGAAATTTCCACTGGCAAAATAAGAAAAGGAAAATGGGCTTTTTATGGGATTGATTCAATGAAACATAAGAGAACTGTCCTTCCCATTTTCTGGTCTTAAAATATCTTTTCTTCCATGAAGTGCTAGTATCAGTGTACTGTAATCTATCAGTTGGGGTTTAATTGCAGGGATAGCAGTCTCTCTAGTTATTTTAAGCAGAAAATAATTAATATAGGGATTTAGAACTTAACAAAATTATTGAAAGGACTGGTGAGCAGAGGTAGATTGGGCTTCTGGGAGTACCTCCCAGAAGAACTGACCTGCCAGGAGCTCTGCCATCTCTGTCATGATGGACAATCTGGGGAGTTGGGAAGTCCCTGGCCCCATCTGCCAGCTCCAGGACTATACCACCCCCAGCAGTCATCCCTGTGGTCCACGTCAGCAAGAGTGATGCCGCATGTTTGCCCTTTGACACACCCCAAACTAGAGCTTGGACCTGGAATCTCTGCTACCGCCACCCAAGGAGAACCAAACTTCTTTGTCCCCGGCTAGTCCAGAAAAGCAGTGATAGTGCAAAAGCACATGCTTGGCCACTCTCTGCCAGAAATTCTCGGTCTCATGCCAGTGCACCTGCCTGACGGAGGCAGGTCATGGGCACACCTGAAGCTGTAAGGCCTGCTGCCCAAGGGATGGAGTGCTTGATCCAGTCTGCAGTTCTGTGGCTCAATGCCCACATTTTACTCAGGTGTGAAATCCAAAATTTCCAGTGGGCAGGGGGTGAGATCAGTTCCCTAGAGCAAGCTCCATCAAGGATGGAAATTAAACTGCTCAGATTCATACCTAGAAGCCAATAAGCACAGGGAAAGGGGCTCCTCCTCATTAGTCACCAAGAGGATATTAATGAAAACCATGATTAAAATCACCACTACACACCACTGAAATGACCAAAAAGAATGAGTGACCGCACCAAGTAAGTGCAAGGATGTAGAGCGAGGAGCGCTCCTGTTCAATACTGGTGCGAGCCTACATTGATACAAACATTTGGAAAATCGTGTGATGGTACCTACTACAACTCTAAGTATGGATGACCTCTGACCCACTAATTGCCCCCAAAACCCATCAAATAAAAACAGGCATAAGAATGTTCATGACACCAGTTTTTAAGAGCCCCAAACTGAAGACAGTCCAAATGTCCATCAACAGGAGAATTAATAAATAAGCTGGGGTACATTCAGGTATTGAAACATTAGAGAGCAGTGAGAACTGACGAACCACAATCACATGCAGCTGCATGGGTGGATATTAAGCCAAAAAAGACACAAATGAGGTTATGCCATATGTCTTCATATAAACAAAGTATGGAAGCATGGTCTTGGGAGTTAGCATAGTGGGTCTCCTTGCAAGTAGATAGGAACTGGTATAAGGAACACAAAGTGGGTTTCTGGGGTGTTGGCTGTGTTTTGTTTCTTGACTGAGATGCTGGTTACGTGTATGTGGTTACATGTTGGGGATTTTGGTCTTGCTGTACACTTATGATCCATGCCCCTTTTAATGTGTGTGTATATATATATATCAATTAAATGTGCAAAATGAAGCACACAACTTAGCTTTCAGTCTTTCTCTAAGCACCCTCCCTCTTCCCCCACCCCTGCAGATAACAATGATGGTTCCACTTACGGAACACATGAGCCACACACCGCACCTCACACAGTTGATTCTCACAATCTCTGGGCCAAGTGGAAGGCTATTTCATGGATGAGGCTCCAGGAATGAAGAGAAATTACACAGCCTGTTCAGAGCCGTCCAGTGGACAAGCGGCTGAGCCATGAGTCAAACCCATGACTCTGTGGCTTGTGTCTTTCCCACTCAGAAGCCCATTGCTCCTCTGCTGAGCCTGGTCTCTTTTCCTGGTCTGCAGCCTGCTTGGGTATGTGGTCCTTTGCCAAGGATTTGGCTCTCTTCCTGTCCCCTCCCTTCTGCCCCTTTCCCGGAGCTCCATGTCTGAAATGCCAGCAGCTGCCACCATCGCCAAGCACTTAGAGGGCAACATGTTGTTCCTTGATGACAAACCTCAGGGAGCCATCAACAGTTACTGTCGCCATACACAGGTGGTCTAACATTCTGGAACTTGTCCTTGCCCTTGGGCCAGCTGGTCTCAGGAGCAGTCTGAGCAGTGTTTGGGGGCTCTGCCACATCAGGGCCTACAGGAGCAGGGCTGGCAGACTTGCACCCATGACTAGCCCCTCGTGGTCTTTGTTTGCTTGACCATCTTTGGGTGGAGTAGGCTGAGGTCTAGCAGCAGCCAGAGGCCCTGGTGCCATGGCTGGGTCTTGAAGGAAGCTCCTGATGTCCTGGAGAGGCCTCTCCCACAGGCCTTGGTAGTGGTGTGAAGAGTGTGCGCCTTCTAACCCCCAACTGCACAGGTGCATCCAGTGCCTGGCACTCTGCAGTGAAAGGACATGCCAGGTGCTGAGCTAGGCAGGCACTGAAGGGTCAGATGTGACCGAGAAAGATGCAGTGTCCCTGCCTGCAAGTAGCTAACAGCCTTGGTGGTGAGAGCACCCAACACGTGTGGAGCACTCCCTGTTTGCTGGCACTGTTCCGATCTGCCTGTAAAGGTGTTATCTCGTTGAGGCCTTAAAAGAACTCTTTGAGGCAGGTGCTCTGATTCCCATTTTATAGATAAGTTATGTCTGACATTTTTGCAGCCCCGTGGCCTGTATCCTGCCAGTCTTCTCTGTCCATGACATCTCCCAGTCAAGAATACTGGAGTGGGTTGCCATTTCCTTCTCCAGGGCATCTTCTCAACCCGGGGATCAAGCCCAGGTCTCCTGCATTGACAGACAGGTTCTTTACCATTGAGCCACCAGAGAAGCCCATGGCAGGCCCTCTAAGCTGACCCAGTCTTCCTCTCCTCCTCACATTTGCCATCCTTGTGTAATCTCCCAAAATCTGAGCATGGGCTGGATTTACCGCCTCACTTCTAATGACTAGAATAGGGTAAAAGTAACGAAATTTGCTCTGATACTGAGTCTTATAAAAGACTGTGGCTTCCATCTTGGGTGCTCTCTTGCTTTCTGGGATCACTCTTCCTGGGGGAAGCCAGCTGCCTGGTGGTGAGGCAGTCCTGGGGAGAGGCTCCAGTGAGTGAACTTGGTCATAGGTCCTGCCGCGAGTGAGCCTGGAGACGCCTGCAGCCTCGGATGATGGCTTGATGGCAACATCATGAGAGACCCCATCCAGAACCTCACAGGAAGCTGCTTGCACATCGCTGACCCTCAGAACTGTGAGACAGTAAATATTTGTGGTTTTAAGCAGCCAAATGCTGGGGCACTCTGTTATGTAGCAATGGACGGCTAATCCACTCGCCCACACTCATGCAGACAGAGCTGGAATTGGGACTCAGGTGTGTCTGACTGCAAAGTCCCTGCTCTTAACCACTTCCAGTGCTGTTTTCCCCAGGCGTGGAAGGAACACATCAGTGCCTGAAGTGAGCTGAGACTACCTAGAACCAGTGGTGAGGCTGAGAGCTGAGGAACTAACCTCAGGCAAGATTTTTAACCATTCTGTGCCTCAGTTATTTCATATACAAACTGGGGATGATAATAATACTCAATTTCATAGGGTTGTCCTGAGGATTAAATAAGTTTATACGTGTGAAGCTCTCAGAACATAGAGAATATTCTAAAAGAGTTAACCACTATTAGTATTAGAAGAAATAATATATGCAAATATCAAATGAAATAAGATTTGGCTCAGCTCAGGCTCCTCTGAAAAATTGGTATTCTCATCTGCAAAATGAAGATAACACCATTATCATTTCTTGTCATCAGCATTAGATGAACTAGCACGGTGCCTGGAACATCTAGAAGCTTAATAAATGGCACCTAAAGGATGATTAGAGATTTCCTGGTGGTTCAGGGTAAAGAATCTGTGTGCCAATGCAAACGTAGGAGACGCAGGTTCGATCACGAATTTCCCCTGCAAGAAGAAAGACCCCCACTCCAGTACTCTTGCCTGGGAAATGCCACGGACAGAGGAGCCTGGTGGGCTACAGTCTATGCAAAGAGTTGGACACGACTGAGCACACACACACCCAAAGTATGATTGTACTGACTAACAAAGCATGATTATACTGACTAACGTTCTAAGGGTGGCACATGGAGGGTGGGTGAACAGTGAGTACTGTTATAGTCCAGGTCTTGTTGACCCCACTCTTCTGAGACCCCTCACTCTCCCCAGCACTGGGGTCTGGGAGCTGGCTGAAGGTGGAAGGCAAGGTGAGGATGGGAGGCAGAGAGCCTGCAGTCCGTGGGATCCACGAAGGGGCCTAGACCTGCCTCCTGCTCCTTGGGAACGAGCCCCAGAGCACTGAGCCAGCAGCTAATAGGCCCCTTAATGCTCCAATTATGGGACTATGTCAACAGTCCCAAGAAGGGACTTGGTTCCATGAAAATCCCAAGCCCCTGGGGCTGAAAGTCTTAATGAGTCCCAGCAACAAGGCCGCCACCATTTCTCATTCCAGTTGGATCTCTGTTGAGATAGCATGGTTTGTGCTCAAAACACACTCCAAAAGAAATAAATAATACAAAAAAGATGGGCCTTACTCTGCAGCCCTGTGTGGAAATGTTTGAGAAAATGATGACCATCTTTGTTCAAAGATTTGGAGATTTGGGAAACATGTTTGCATAACTTTGCCAATTTCTTGGCCAAAAAAAAAAAAACCATAAAGGAGAAAACGCAACACAGATAGTCCCCCCAAATGATACCAAAACACACTTTCTAAAAACCACAACTGCAGAGTGCCCCTAATGTTGCCTATCACCGGTTTTCAAACTGGGTTCCTCTGAGCTCCTCTACCCCCTAGAAAAATCAGAGCTGCTCCCCTTTTGTTGGCCTCACATTTCAGGATTCAGATTCTGGTTTTTTGGAAAAGGGTTTTTCCTACTTAAGAGACAAAAAAAAAAAAAAAAGCCTTGAAAGCTGTATTCTTCGATCATCTCTAAGCTCCTGTCTAGTTCTGGTAACATTAGAGTCTCTGTTCAAAAGGAGGGAAAGGGGGATAAAAATGGCATAGGAAACACAGATCAAAGAAGAACTTCCCATAGAAAAGAGCATACACACCATCATGAGTAAGGCGGAAGGAGTGCTGAGGAATGTTCCCTTGCAGGGATCTTTGAGAAGAACACCAGAAGGGCTTAGATGCAGGGAGGTGGATGGGTTGATCCCATGGCAGGAGGATTCTGCGGCCCTGTGAAATTGCTACGCAGGCTGAGCAATTCCTGGCTGGGGAAAGGGCCTGCAGACCGCAAGGTACAGTCTGTCTTCCACACTTCTTCCTTTCTACCTGAGTTGACTTCTCCCAGCTCTGCAACCTGAGCCAAGCATCCAACAAACCTCCAGGAGCGTCTACTACGTGCCAAACCCTGTGTGAGTTCTGGAGATACTGCTGTGAACAAAGCAAGAGCCCCTGCCCTCTCGGAGTCTGTATTCTAGAAGGCGCCATAGAACCTCACCCACACATTTAGTGCCACCTGTACTAGGGCTCGAAGAAAGAAATACAGAGCAACAAGAACGACTACAGGGAACTGGAAGCCAGAGGTTACTGGGTGGGGCTTCCTTG
>SJYQ01093611.1:0-45538 GCA_006410935.1 Redunca redunca | reverse complement strand
CTAATTAGCTTCCTTTAATCTCTAAAATGCTATGCATGTGCGCTAAGTTGCTTTAATTGTGTCACTCTGTGTGACCTGCTGGGCTGTAGCCTGCCAGGCTCCTCTGTCCATGGGATTCTCCAGACAAGAACACTGGAGTGGGTTGCCCTGTCTTCCTCCAAGGGATCTTCCTGGGTCAGGAAGATCCCCTGGAGGAGGACCTATAACACTTCAAAAAGCAATCTTTCATGCTAGAACATAGGATAAATACATAAGGTGCACAGATCAAAGGTACCTGACAAAAACCTAGATGTTGTTACATCCCTGGTGGTCCAGTGGCTAAGACTCCACAATCCCAATACAGGGGGCCCAGGTCTGAGCTCTGGTCAGGGAACTAGATCCCACACGCAGCAACTAAAGATCCTGAGTTTCACAAAAGACCCGGTGCAACCAAATAAATAGTGAAAAAAAAAAACAAAAATTAAAGACACCTAGATGTTGATTTCCTAACCCTACCCAAATTTGGCAAAAGTTATTCTTCTCACCAAAGGTGAAGAGATCAAACTTAGTTTGGAGTTGCTGTTGTTATTTTTATTGTATAAAAGGAGATAAACAGAGAGCTGGGGTACAAAGTGACTGGATGGGGCACTACTTAAACCATCAGAGGAGGTGATGCTTGAGCTGACGTAAGGAAAATGAGAAAGAGTGAGTCACATGAAGATCTGAGAGGAGTATTCTCAGGGAAAAGGAACATCAAGGGCAAAACCTGAGGCAGGAAGAAGGCTGCTGTGTTTGAGCAACAGAAAGACACCCACTGTAGCCCTGGAGAGTCAGGCCAAGTGAAAGGGCCTACCAAATCATCACTAATGTAATGGTTTCCTTAAAATCTGGAAAGCCTGAGATACCATTTTGCAACTAGGTCCCCTGCAAATACATAACATCAATCTAGTAAAGGACAAAAAAAGACCTTTTAATGATGCTCTTCCTTTCCCATCTTGTCTAAACTCTGCAGCAACCAAAGGGCTGTTTATATTATCCAATGCTTTCACACATGAGCCCACACCACATGCTCACGTGCTTAAAATGTCTTCCTCTACTCTCCCCTGTCCTTCACAAGTGTTCACTCACCAGTCCGGCCTGGCCAAACAGCAGCTGCACGGCAGTCTTGCAGGCACCCCGCCACGTGGATGGGCACACCTGGTTCAGGACTTCAGTCACAGGAAAGTCGTCCCTGGGCGTGATTCCATTATAGCAGCCTGCCTCCTTGATCAGCTGCAACATCGTATGCTACAGATTGATAAAAAGAAAGTTCACACCTCAAAATACAAGGTTCCAAAATTTACAGAAATGCATTTATAGATACAAAATAGCCCTCAAGAGAAGAAAATTTTATATTCTCCCAAGTCACTTAATTTTGATTTCTTAAGTAATTCTCATCAATTACCTTCAAAGATTTTCTCAAACCTGTGACTGACTAGATATGGACACATGTGCATTAATAAACATATGTGATTTCTATTCTAGCACAAAACACAGCATTATTTAACAATCTACTGATGCAAGCTGGCTAACGAATTTTGAAGTTCTGAATCCCTCTGAATAAGGAAAGAAAATCATCTGATACAAGTAAATACCAGAAAACTTCATCCTTATTCTGGATGAAAAAGTGGTCAGCACAAGCTCCAATTCCAGTCTGCAACTTTCTAGCTGTGCGGCCTTGGGCTCTAGTTCCTCTGTCTGTCAAGTGGGGAAAAGGGCTGTGCCCACCTCATGGGTGAGCATTAACTGAGACAATACATGGGGAACATCTGACACACGCCTGGCACATAGGATGCTCCACAAATGGTCCTAATTACTTCAGCACTAGGGCAAGATTTCTCCTCTTATTTATTTCACTGAAACATTAACCATAAACAGCCTCCTAGGTTCTGATAGAAACACAGGACAAGGGGACCTCAGCTAGAGGATTAAGGGATGTGACCCTTGAGAAGAGGGTAGAGAAAGACCTGACAAATAAGTGTGGAGGTGAGGCTGGGGCTGTGAGACAGCCAGGAAGTGAGAGCCCGTCCCAAGAGCATAACCATAAACAACAATTTTATAGTGTACTTTCAAAACCTTTTATTTTATACACTTTGAACAAAATCATAAATGAAATTAACTTGGCAAAAGTCTCTTTACAAAAGTTACCCTAGGAGCTTCTGGGCTGGAGAACACAGGGAGGTGCTGGGACTGTGCTGCCTGGAGAGAACAGGGAACCCCCAAGCCCCTTCCCCAGGCCTTGCCCCAGGTGTCTCTTCCATCTGGCTATTCCTGAGTTACATTCTCTCACAACAAACTGGTGATCCAGAACTCTCCCAACAAGCTGGACTTCACAGCAACAGTGCACTCCGATCAAGGTACCGTAAGGAGAGTGCACCGCGGCAGACACAGCACAAGCCTGAAGAAGTTTGTGTATGGCCCTGTGACTATAACATAGTCACGGCCACTCTCTTAAATGCCAAGGTTTCCTCGAACCCGTTTCACGCTCTTCCTGGACTCCCCAGCCTCTCTTCTGGCTCCAGAGACCATCTGTCCGCGAAGACCCAGGCCCTGATCCCACTTCAGAGCGCTAGACCCATACATCCAATTGCCTGCTGGATGGCTCCACTTGGACATCTCAAAAGCAATCTTAAAATCATGTACAAGAATGGATTTTTGATGACTATCGCCAAGCCTTAATAAGCAGCACCAAAACTGCAGTCCAAGCCAGAAACTTGGGCCTCATCTCCCTTCCCCTCCCTCTCATAGCCAGTTAATCCTGGAGTCCTGCTTATTACAACCTCTAGGTTGCTCCTGAATCCTTCCACTTGCCTCCCACTATCACCAGATGGGTCCATGGCCAAAAGCCTTCAGTGCTGCTCTACTTCCAGCCAAAAGTCTATCCTGAAGCCAAGGGGATCTTTCAGAAATGCCAGTCTAACCACGTGACCTGCCATGGTGGGGCACCAGTCTTGAACTAGGGTCTCTCCATCTCCCTGGGCTGCTTCTCCAGCCTTGGTCAGCACCATGTCTCCCCTTGTTCTAGACTCTCAGGTCTGACTACACGTTAGAATCACCTGGACAACGTTTACAAACTAGAAGAGCCCAGCTCTCATTTCAGGACAATTAAATCTAAATCCTACCAGGGACTGTACTGGATAGCCAGAGGACACCCTGCTTCAGCTCTAAGGAAGGCCTTCAGCTCTTGGGACAGGCTCTCACTTCCTGGCTGTCTCACAGCCCCAGCCTCACCCCGACACTTATTCTTCAGCTCTTTCTTTGCGTTAAGTCCTTTTCTCAAGGGTCACATCCCTTAATCCTCTACTTGAGGCCCCCTCGTCCTGTGTTACTATTACAACCTAGGGGGCTGTCAAACCTCCTAGCCTGGTACTAATGGTTGCTCAATAAAGACCTATCAAATAATGTGTGTGTGCGGTGGGGGGAACATCACTCTAGTCTGCTTTTAGACAACAGTTTACTGAGGAAGGTCAATGCCTCCTGTCTTCACTTCAGTTTTGCTTTTTAATCTAGATTCTTTACAAGCCGTCAGGTGTCCTTAAGAACTCTCTTTTCAAGTTCACACCCGGGTTGGAGGAACCCCACAGGAAGCTACCGTCTTGAGTTTCAGGTTGTCAGCGGCCGACTCGTTGAAGGAGACCCCCTTCAGGAAGCTTGATCCTATCTGCACAGGCACGGTGGGAAGCTCACACTGCATGGGCTGTGGCGGGGTCTGCCTCCGCCCCGTCTGCTGTGCCTCTGCCTCGCTGCAGCAGCCCTGGAAAATGGTTGGAGAGGACAAGAGAGGTGACCCACGGCTCAGCTCTCAAGACGACTGGCTCATGTGGATGGCGCGACTGCCACACCACAGCTCACCGGAGCCACCAAACAGAATAACGTACCTGCAAACTGGCCTCTATTGCCTTTGGATTCAGGTGGAAACCAGCTTTCATTGCATATTCACAGTGACCTAAGCTTTCCAGAGCTATTTTATATGCCTGCAAAGAAATTGTTTTTAAAAATCAAGATTACATAGATTTTAAACTGACACAGTCCAATGAAAATAGAAATCGTAAATTTCTATAGTTATTAAAAGACATGAAGCCAACTACTATCCTATTACTCTTTCCAACTGGTTCAACATCAAAACTTTCACTCCTCCCCTTGTTTTCATTCCTCAGATATTAATGGGCTAGTTTTGAAAAACATACTTGCAGAGCACTATCAATTTTTATGTTCAGTTCTTTTAGCTGGTGCTCAGGAATTGCTGCACTTTGAGAACAGAAGAGCTGCTGAACTTCAATTCCTGCCAGGCAGCCATCACAGCCTCTTTCTCTCAGTCTAGATGTTGCCTGCAACAGAAATAATGACTGGTAGGTAAAAGAAGATGTTACAGATACTAGCAAAATTAAAAAAAAAAAACAAGAAACAATTAAAATAAAACAAGAAACTACCTAAGCATTAGTCATTCTGGATTATCTCTATTATGAAGAGAGCAGCCAGAAATTCTGAAAAACTAAACCAAGCACTGATGAGAAAACAAACCCCACACAGCACTACCTTATTTAAGAAAGCCCCTGGGAATTCCCTGGTGGTCCAGTGGTTAGGATTTGACACTGGCACTGCTGAGGGCCTGGGTTCGATCCCTGGTCTGGGAACTACGATCCCACAAGCCTCATGGTACAGTCAAAAAAACCCTGCAAAAAAGACTCACCTACCTGTTTATATATAATATATATATATATATATATATAATCACATTTTAAGTTTCTCTGCTTTAAAAAGATAGATATCCTAGTATATTGGCCCTTGAAGTTTCCAAAATTAAAAAATATATCTATTTGGTTGAGTGGTCCTACACCAAAGTAAAAAAACCTCACCAACAGGGAAAAAACTACATTGTAACATTAAAGGAAAAACAGAACTTTTGAAATCCTCACAGAAAAATGAAATACTTATTGTTTAGTCATTAAATACATATTTATGAAGAGTACATTGAACCTCCCAGGTGGCTCAGTGATAAAGAATCTGCCTACTAAGCAGGAGACACAGGTTCAGTTCCTGGGTTGGGAAGATCCCCTAGAGAAGGAAATGGCAATCCACTGCAGTATTCTTGACTGGGAAATTCCATGGACAGACAAGCCTGGTAAACAACAACAACGGATACATAAGACAGAAAAACAGGAAGACATAAGGACGTAAGACAGAAAAACCGGAAGACTAATCTGTGTCTTGTGATGATGAAATGCTAGTTATCCATACACATGGATCAGGACTGGAGAATATAAAAAATATATATTCGATTTACTAGATGTAAGGAAGGATTCAGGATGAACTGTCTTTCAATTTTTTCAACATCTATTTTTATTGAAATAATACTTGTGCAACAAATAACATTTTTAAACAGTTAATTTTTGTTCTTCTAGGTTAATGGAGTTATAACATTTACCAACATTGTAAGACTAAAGGAAATTAAGCAGCTATGTCATAGATTTCCAAAGCTTCACAAATTCTATATGAAGACCAATCACTCCCTGCACCCTAACAGTCTCACAGTGTAAAACCATCTGACTCTCTTTCTAGAACTCTTCATTTAGTCGAAATATGTAGCTCATAAGGAGGTCTTACGTTAGAGGAGTCACTGGATAGACAGTGGAGCACCAATCCTAGTCCCTATAACCTTGGAGCTGACAGCTTTGTAGGTTGAAAAGGCAAGCAAATAAAACACTTAAAAAATATAAAATGGAAAAACACATCCCAAGGGAAATAAACAACTGTGACCGAGAGCACCCAAGAAACTGAGAAATCATCATTTAGGCTGCATTTAAAGAGGAGGAGGCAGTCAACAGAAGTGCAGGGTCAGGGAGTGGGGTGGACAGGCAGAGATGCAGGCGCAGGAACTAGAACCCAGGGAGCAGGGAAAGTGGCCAGAGGCGGCTGGTGGGGAGGCAGGAGCCAGACTATGTGGGACTAGGCAGGTCATGGGACAGGTCTAACCCTTACCCTAAGGAAAGAGAAAGAGATGAGGGACAGCAAGACAGGAAAGGGAGAAGCAGGCCCAGCCTCTGAAGATGCCAGGGGAGAGTAAGGATCCCCTGAAATAAGTCCGTGACGGTGGACACACAATGAAGGGACAGGTCTACAATAGTATTCTGGAGGCAGGGACTGCGGGGCTTTCGCATGGACTGGATGCAGTTGTGACAGAAAAACTGGAGGGTAAATGTCAGGTTTCTTGCACAAGGGACCCAGTGTGAGAAGGCACTACTTGCTAGCTCAGGGACGTTTGAAGAGGAACAGGGGTATGTGGGAAGGCAAGGGCTGAGCCGTCTGAAGACCTACGGAGGACAGCAGCCGAACACAGGGGCCTGAAGCCACAGGAGAAGGGAACTGGGCACACACGCGCCACGGCCCCAGCACACAAGAGGTTTTTAAAGTTCCAAGACTAGATGGAGGCCCTCAGGGAAAAGGACATGTAGAACTGGGCCTTGAGGAACTCAAGAAGATAGCAAAGTGGTTGGAGAGGCTAGCCTAGGAGGTAAGAGGGTAACTAAGAGCACTTGGTTATTCATAAGGAGAGAGGATTTCCCAGACCCAAGTCGCTGTGAGCTGCTAAATGGAGTCAATGGGATCCCTGGATTTCTGCCAATGTTTCTGGCAACACGGAAGGCACCAGTGACCTTGACAAGATAAGGCATGTTCTGGTGGAGGAGCGGAAGCCAGATTTTAGTGAGCTGAATGATGCCCGTAATATATAAAACTTCATATTGTGCAAAACAATACACATATAGACACACACATATAGAATAAAACTATAAAAATATGCATAAGAATCACACTCCAAAATCAAAAGAGGTTATCTCAGAGAGAAAGGAATATGAATAAGACAGTGGAGAAGTATAAAGGGAATTCAACTGCACTTGTAATAATATTTTTCTGTTAAAAATAAAAGGTATGAAGCAAATGTGGCAAAAGTGAAGATTCACTTACAAAGCTAAACGGAAGATACATGGTTATGTATGTGACATTTCCTATATGCTTGAAGTATCTGATAATAGTAATCTTTTTTTAGGGTGAATCAAAGGTGAGGCAAACAATTCCTCCAAGAAGCTGGCTATGTAAAGAGCAGAGAAACAGGGCAGAGCATGGAGGAGTTTTATTTGTAAGCCTACTTGTGTATTGGTGGGAACATGCTGAGGGGGTGGGAGACAAAACCTAGGGTCCCAGCACAGAGGCCCTGAGGGTGGGGGCAGGGTGGAGAGAGGCAGACTGCACAGGAGGGGAGGGCGCCTCCTCTGCTGTAATGAAGAGGAAGGAAAAGGAGAGGGTCTGAATGGGAGAGGTGTGTCATCTGGGTGGAAATGGAGAAGAGGGGCTGCTGCTAGGTACATTCTGTTTTCTCAATGTATAGGGGGCAGGGTCACTGGTTGAAAGCAAAGTAAGGAAGGCAGAAAGCCAGGGCAGACAGAAGTGGGTGAAGGAAAAGGTCAAGGCCAGGAGGTCACAGGAGCACCAGAAGGCTGCTCACTTTGGCTGGGCTCTCAGCGTGAATGATACCCACAGGTTGGGTAGAGAAGACCTTGAGTCAGGTACAAAGAGTGTAGAGTGTGAGCAGCGTGATCAGGAGACTGCAGCCAGGAGGGCACAGAGGGTTGTAAGGTGAGAAGATAAAGGTGTGGACCCCACTGCCCGGCCACCTGCAATGAAGTCAGCAGGTATCACTCCTGCACTCAACCCCAAATTAGCACTGCATGGCTGCTCGGATAAAACACCAAGAAAGCAGAGGAGAATCTTTAAAATGAAAGAGACCAACACAGCAAAAAGAAATTGATAAGAAATAATGCAACAGAACATCATAAAACTGTAAGTAAACAAGAGAACATATAATGTTAAAATGTTGAAAGATGTTTACAAATTTGATTAGAGGAGATTTCTAAAACAAAATCAAATAGTTTGCCAATTAATTGAGGTTATGAATCAAACTAAATATTATAATATAAATTCTCTTTTACTCTGTGAAATGGAACAGTAAATCCTAGTTAAAGTGTTGACTTGCAAGGCTTTTCTTCCAGCCTCAAAAACAAAGGAGTATTAAAATACCAACAAAAAGAGTGTCACTGCTGACTACATCCCCACCTAGCTACCTAGCTGACTGCTTACTCCACTTACCCTCCAGTCTCTTTGCCCTGGTCCCTCTTCCTAGAAACTTTGCTGCACTTCTTGTCAAAGGCCTCTCCTCGACCCTGTTTTTGTAAACCCCTTTCTCCTAGGAAGCTGTGAGTAGAGGCTGTCTTCCCAGTACCTGGTGCATGCCTGGTGTGAAGTGAGCATTTACAAAGGCATTCACTGTTAAATGAATCAACAATCTAACGACAGCAGTTGAAAACTCACACTTCTAAATTAAAAAAACGCCCTTTTAAGAACCAACAGACAAAGGCCCTCAGGAGCCTCTCCTATCTGAACAAAGGGCACTGATCTCCCCAGAGTCAGGGTTACCTCAGCAGCCCCTCGCCAGGATCGCACAGCTTCCTCCAGTTCCGATGTGTGGCCCATGCCAGATAAGCCGCCGCCACTGCCGCTGTTCTTTTTTTCTGGCACAACAACTTCAGCAAAGCAAGAGTGAGCCACAGGCTGTACCTTCTGTAACGCCTGGGTCAAAAACTGGAAATGGACCTGCACCACTGTCAAGAAGCATCGTCCCAACACCTGTGAAGACAAGAGAGTCAGGGAATTTCAGGTTGTGGGTTGCTATTGTATTACTGCAATAAATTCTCAACTATCAATTTGAGTAGAGGTAACAATTAACTGGAATTCTGAAATCACATGGAAGTTACAAAGTCACCATGCCTTTGTTCTCACATTTGGACCTGGGTGGCCTGGTGCCCAGAAGTCAAAACATTATAACCAAGTTGCCAGCCTCAAGGTTTGAATGGACCTCCCCACTTCCCACCTAGCCTCCCTCACTCCCGTCGTCCACTCTCCTCATCTGGATTCTTGTTCACACCAACTCTAACTGTGAGCTCCAGTGGAATCACAGCAAGCCACAATTCCCGTTCTCTCCACACAGTATTCAGAAGGCAGAAGAAAAGCCAGATGATTAGAAACCTGAAAGGTCAGTTTGACTATAAGAACATATTCCATTGGAAATGGAATCCAAAGATACAGGTTATTTTAGTAACAGTGTTATTAACATAGTAATTACATAGTTATTAAAATAGCTGTATGTCGTATTTCCAGTCTTATGAAACAAAGCTGACAGACCTGTCTTCTCAGAGTTAACAAAACATATTGGTACATCCATGTGTCAGATCAGGAGAAAACCACTTGCCTAATACATATTGTAAAGCTGATTGATTGATACCATAGTCCATTAAAGCAGAAAATTTACTTTAAAAACTACTAAGTACATAATGCTATGTCAATGTATACTATTAATATATAATTATAAAAATATGTGTACTAAAAACATATAACATACCACCAACAAAAGATACAAACGTGCCTTTATTTGCCAACCTCTGGCACTGGCAAGAGCTATTCTCTGACACTGTTGTTCTCTGCTTTCTTGTGTTAACTCCAGCTACAAGGTATTCTCTACAATTTCCTATTTCTTTTTTCTTTAAAGGAGATAAGAATTTGCTACTTGCAAAGCAACTTGAACAGACACCTTTCAGATTACTGACATTTTCCTTAATCTTTTACAGTTGTTCTATCCATACCAAATTTGACAACAACAAAACTTTATTGTAACTTTTTTACATGCCTCATAACATTCAAAAAAAACAATATATAAATAAATTTGCCATGCCATGTGGCATGTGGTATCTTAATTTCCCAACCAGGGATTGAACCTATAACCCCTGCATTGGAAGCACAGAGTATTAAACCAAAAGGCTGCCAGGGAAGTCCCTCAAAACATTTTTAATGGAAAGTATTTCATATTTCACTGGCCTATAGAGTGGTTTACTAACAAAAAATTACTTACTGAGTTTTTAATTTATCCCACTGGAGGACAGCAAAGAGGGCCCACCAGTTGCCAGCATCAGTGCTCTGCTGGGGGGCACGGTGACAGTTCCCACCGCGGTTACAAGCAGCTACAGTTCACCCCAGTGCCCACTGTGGCCTGGTACTGTCCTGTGAAGCAGGCAGGAATAAGACCCCTCCTTGGACCTCTCACCTCCCAGCACACGGTTCAGATGCTGCCCCTTCCCACCCGCACTAGGCAGAGTTCCTCCTCCTGGAGAAAGAGAGTCAGGCAAGTTCCCAGTGGTGACACTTACTCCCTCTGAATTATTCTCCCCTGTGGAAATCACTAGGACAAAACTAAAACAAACACAGAAATCTCACATCGTAGCATCCTCCCTCTACAGGGAACAAACAGAAAAACAGGCTGAATTCCCACCCAAACCCCCTGGGTTTCCACTTACTCCCTCAAAGCTCTTTCCCATCAGAGATGGGCAGAGTGAGCCACACAGACTAAACAGACCTAGCAACCTGGAACTTGTGACACAAACAGAAAAAACAGGATTTAATTAGCACTGTACACAGTATCAGCCAGCTTGAACATTCAGCATGCACCTCACTTGCGCTAAAGATTTCACATGGATTCTCTCATTCAATCCTAGGAACAACCGTGTGAGGTCATTCCCATTTCACAAACAGTAAGACTAAAGCACAGAGAGGTTATGAAACTTTGTCAAGGGGACACAAACTGAATTTGGCAGAGGGCTCACTTGACTCAAATGTCTATGCCCTTAGCCAGCGTGCACCTTGCCCTCAACAAGATCTACACGCCTGGAGACAGCTGTGTGCTGGCAACACTGAAACCAGACCCATGACAGACGCTCACCCTTAACTGGCTCAGGCCAGAATGACATGGTGTTCTGAAGCTCCACACAGAGCAAACCCAGGGGGAGGCCTGAAGCCGAGTCCTCAGGCACACAAACTCTTCCTCCTCCTTCTTCCTTGGGCTCTTGGCAGGCTGCAGCTGAGGGGGGAGGAGGGAGCAGTGATGTGCCATGTGCCATTCACTCTGGGCTCACATTCTTTCAGCTTCTGACAGATACATCTGTGTCATTCATTCTTTCAACAAATGTGTAATATGTGAGTGTGCAGTATGTACAAAGCACAAAAAAAGCTATAGAGGATACTACAAGAAATACAGTGAACAAGTCACTGTCCTTCTAAGGGTTACCTTCTAACAGTGGGGGACAGTAAGTAGATGCGCAAAGGCAGGGGCTACTGGAGAAGGAACACCGAGGGGTGAGGTGGGAAGGAAAAGGCTCTCTGAGGACAAGAGCATGGGAACAATGGGAGTACCCCGTCAGTCCCTTTCTGAAGGCCTGATGCAGGGTCCTGGGCCCGAAGAGGACACTCTGATAATGCTGCTGATGGCAGGCTGGGGGCTGGGGAGGGTCCTCTTGCCGTTGAGGGCAGAATGGTGGAAAGAGGATATCGCTGCTGCAGAATGAATGGGGAGAGATGGTAGTCAGTTTTAGAAGGGGGACGTTCAGAATGTTGCCACCATCACTTCTCACATGCTTGACCCTGGATGAGACATCTAACTTAAATTTCTTCCTTATGTATAAGAAGTGGCAAAAACAAGACCTCAGCATCTCCCTCTCCCTACTTATGAGGTATGGAGCACAAATTACAGTTGTAATAAAATATTTGTGTTGTAAACAATTTACTAAAAAGCCAATCAAAACGATGGTTACCCTGGATCTTGGAAAAGCTATCTGAAGAATGTTCTACAAGTGTACCTAAGTAACAGAAGTGTATTCTCTGGAGAGAGGACTGAGCTCAACCTCCAGCCTGCCTCTGCCCACCTTTTCTCTACAATATCTCCTGTCTTAGCCCAGTTTCCTTCCTGTCACAGGCTCCATCCTCCCTGACCCAGGGATGTGCCAGTCCTTGGGGTCTTCCTGAGAAACCTGGAAAGCAACAGAGACTCTAAAGTTATGGATCTGAAAGCATGTGACCCAAGGGCCTAGGACAGTTACTTTCTCTTTAATTTTATTTTTAAAGTTGCATCTATTTACTTATGGCATAGCAGCATGTGGGAATTTAGTTCCCTGACCAGGAACTGAACCCATGGCCCCTGCATTGGAAGTGCAGAGTCTTAACCACTGGATCAGGGGGTCTCCACTTTCTCTTCCACAAGGAGACCATTTCCTGGATTATGGGATCCCATGAAGACACAGAACATGTGTAGCAAGCTGAAGGACAAACGGGTGGTCAGTGAGACTACAATGTTCCTGGAGCTACAGAAGTCCATGTCAATCAAGAACCACCATTCACTGAGTGAAGAACTGATGTGTTTGAACTGTGGTGTTGGAGAAGACTCTTGAGAGTCCCTTGGACTGCAAGTAGATCCAACCAGTCCATTCTGAAGGAGATCAGCCCTGGGATTTCTTTGGAAGGAATGATGCTAAAGCTGAAACTCCAGTACTTTGGCCACCTCATGCGAACAGTTGACTCACTGGAAAAGACCCTGATGCTGGGAGGGATTAGGGACAGGAGGAGAGGGGGACGACAGAGGATGAGATGGCTGGATGGCATCACTGACTCGATGGACATGAGTTTGAGTGAACTCCGGGAGTTGGTGATGGACAGGGAGGCCTGGCATGCTGCGATTCATGGGGTTGCAGAGTCGGACACGACTGAGTGACTGAACTGAACTAACCCATACCAAGTACTTTACATGCAGTGAAGTGAAGCTGTGGGGTGAGAGCAATTCATCCATTTTACAGATAACAACACTGAGGCTTAGAGAGAGAAAGAAACTTGCTCCAACGTCAAGCAGCTAGTAAGTGGTGCAGTAGAGATCTGACACTGAGTCTAACTCCAAAAACTGTTCTAAGCACCAGACTCTGCTATTTTCATATGACAAGATCCAGGAGGTAGTCACAACAGTGGCTAAGGATATCACGAAGGGGAGGGGACCGCTGTGCAGGAACGCTGATGAACAAAGACTGGGAGGCAGGGCTCAGTCTTCTCTGATAGTGGGAAAGGGACCGCAACAAATTTTACAAGTGCCTGTGGCACTCTGGGGTGGCATGAGTCTTGAAGTTCATGATTTGCAAAGCAGACAACAGTTAAGACTGGCTGCAAACAGCAATGATAAAATGGGAGAGGGCACATGGAGCTTGGGAAAAGGAACAACTTCTCTTACCTCTTAAAGAATTCCAAGCCCCAAAACATCTATTTGGGCCTTCAGCCCATCAGTCTCATTCAAGAATTATGAAGAAAGCAATCAGACTTAATCTTACCCTTGGCATCTGAATTAAAAAAAAAACAAAAAACATACACACATTCATCTCAAGGCATCCCAACTGGATGGAATTTGGGGCAATATGAGGCTACTATCAGAGCTGCATTAAGAGAAACATCTTGGGGACATCCCTGGCAGTCCAGTGGTTGGGACTCTGTACTTCCACCGCAGGAAGTGTGGGTTTGATCCCTGGCTGGGGAAGTATGATGCCACACACCATGCAGCAGCACAGCTTTAAAAAAGGGAAGGAAAAAAAGAGAGAGAGAAATATTTTGGTATGACTTAAATTCCTCATAAAAGCCCAACTCCTGAATATAGACAATAAGTGACCTTGCCACTACTGCTTCCAAATATCCATGGAGCATTCTGGATTGTAAACAGCCATTGAGCATCTACTGAAATAAAACCTTGTTTTCTGGGAATTGCTGATGGCGGAGGAAAAGGGTACACATTCACTTTCCCATGCCTCTATAAATGGACCTATATAGGGGGTTATCTTTATGGGTATAACCAGGAAACCTTTTCTTTTCAGTGATTTTTCCATTTTATTAATTAAAACAGATTTTAGTTTAAGGTCATCCTGTTTTGAGCCCCAAAAGACCACCCTTTCTACACCACCATAGTTAATTCTACCTTCTTAGAATATTTTCTAATTTTTAGCTACTCCTCTTCCAGGGCCACGGCCTTACTCAGCCCTTACTATATCCCCACGTGATGAAGTTACAGACTGCCCAAGTCCACCCCATCTGTGACACATCTTGTGATTTTCACATCGATATACACAATGTCTAAATTCATTTTCTACTCAAACTCACTGAACAAATTGTCTTTCTCATATCCCTGCAAAGCAAAGCACAAGTAGAAATGTTGCATAAGCCATAGTGTCAAACATTTGGGTTCCGGTATTTATTTCTGATCAGTTTAAAAGTCAAGAATGAATGAAATGAAGTCAATCCAGATTGGTGGCTTTTATTAGAAATTCCAAGGTTATTCAATCATTTCTTTCTCTTCAAGACTTACTTCTACCTTAAACATTACAGTTGGTTCCAAGTGTTCTCAATCTTTTGTCCTTATGATAATTCCACAGTTATTACATAATGACCTAACCAACAGACCGGAATGTGATATAAGAACCTAAATGTGTCTCCAGAGAAATAGAGAATGCAGCAGACCATGCCTGGACTATGGAAAGTACTTTATGGAGATTAAATTACAGTATGAAAATGTAAAAACCAAGCTCACTGAAACTAAGATGTATAGTCTGACCTAAAAACTGATTAACAGTGAGTATTTAAACTTTTTCTTTTTTAAAGCAATTAACAAAACAATAATCTCTTTGCAGCTGGTATCAACCCAGAGCACAAAGAAGCTGCCATGCTATGTACAGGAGAAAGAACTAGGGAGGAGAGAAAGCTAACACATGCCCAAGGATGGATGAGCCAACAGCAAACCTTAATCATTCAGACAAGATTACATTCTGTCCCTGACACGCTGCTTTACCGCTGGTAACAATATCATCAGACACAGTTTCTAAACTGCTTCACAGGCCAAGCACTGTGATTCACAGAAACTTTTATACCAGTAATATATATTCACTGCAAATAAATTAAGAGGAAAAGATCAGCTCAATAAAGAAACAGTGTCAGATATTACTGAATAGATATAACCACTGATTACATGTTTGCAAAACAGCCTACATTTGAAACTGTTTTTTTCTTTCTTTTCCAAAATTAGATATTTTATATGTTGTTTTGGGGTTTCCCTGATAGCTCAGTTGGTAAAGAATCTGCCTGCAATGCAGGAAACCCCGGTTCAATTCCAGGGATGGGAAGATCTGCTGGAGAAGGGATAGGCTACCCATTCCAGTATTCTTGAGCTTTCCTGGTGGCTGAGCTGGTAAAGAATCCGCCTACAATGCAGGAGACCTGGGTTCGATCCTTGGGTTGGGAAGATCCCCAGAGAAGGGAAAGGCTACCCACTCCAGTATTCTGACCTGGAGAATTCCACGGACTATATAGTCCACGGGGTCGCAAAGGGTCAGACACAACTGAGCAACTTTCACTTTCATATGCTGTTTTACAGTCTGCTTTCCAAAATAAATCAAAAATTTTTGCAACACACATAGGAAGTTTTATATTTTAGCTACACTACTATACATCTTTACATAACTAATAAGTATATACTATCATCCAGGACATGAGACAGTGAAAGGCCAGTGACAAGAACTAAGTCTACATCAATTACGGTAGACGAAGGAGGAGGGGCAGTTATTGCTCAGTTTGGGAAGAAGATGAAGTTTTGGAGGTGGACAGTGGTTGATGGCTGCAAAAAATATTAATGTACTTAATGCCACTGTATGCTTCAAAACTGTTAAGATGGCAACATTTATGGTATGTATAGTTTACCACACTAAAAAAGAGTAGAAATGCTTCTAGTCACCCCCTCTGTTACCATTCTATTCCAAGCTACAGTCATCTCTTGCTTGGATTACTGTAAAAGCCTCTTAACCGATCTTCCTGCTTCCTTTCAATTAGGATTCGTTTTATCTACACATAACAATAACAAATGCAGTGGCTTACATAAGATCAATGTTTACTTCTTTCTATGGTGAAAATCAGCAAGGAGATCAAACCAGGCAATCTTAAAGGAAATCATCCCTGAATATTCATTGGAAGGACTGTTCCTGAAGCCAAAGCTCCAATACTTTGACCACCAGATGCAAAGAGCAAACTCACTGGAAAAGACCCTGATGCTGGGGAAGACTGAGGGCAGGAGGAGAAGCGGGTGAAAGAGGATGAGATGGTTAGACAGCATCACCAACTCAATGGACATGAATTTGAGCAAACTCCCGGAGATAGTGGAGGACAGAGAAGCCTGGTGTGCTGCACTCCATTGGGCTGCATAGAGTCCAACACAACTTAGCAATGTGAACAACAAAGGTGAAAATAAATCTAGGGTTTGGCAGTCCAGAGCTAGGATGAGAGCTCCTGGGTATCACAGGGAGCCCAGTTCCCATCTTTCTGCTCTTCATCCTCACACAAGACTTACATACTTAATAACCTCTCAGTTCTAAATAATTAAATGACCTTCAGCCCTTTTGCCTGCATTCTAGACAGTAAAAAACTGGGGGGAGCAAGGAAAAGGGAGCACCCTTTTTCCCTCTAAGGAAACTTCCTTATAGTCTCATCCAAAACCTCGAGTTACATCTTCATGAATCAGAACTTACTCAAGTGACCACTCCTAGCTCTAAGGGAAGTTGGGAAGTATAGTCTTATTTTCAAGAACGAGATTCCTAAAAAAAAACAAAAGCAAACAAAAAACCCTCCAGAGTTATTTATTTTTTTGGCTGTACCATGCAAAATTCCACATTGTGGAACCTTAATTCCCCAACCAGGGATCAAACCCAGGGCCCAGCAGCAAAAGTGCCAAGTCCTAACCACTGGACTTTTAGACAATGCCAAGTGTCCTTTAAAGGAGGCCCACCCTGACCCTATTTGCAAATGAACCACTATCCTACCTGGAGCATCCTTCTATCTCTCAGACAGACATTGCTCAATGTTCCATCCTCAGAGAGGTCTTTCTTCTTCATTCTTTTGCTTCATAGTGCCTCTCACTACCTGACAGTACGTTTGTATGGGCCATTTGTTTTTGTGTTTGTTTCACTACCTAGGAGTTAAGCTGAATGTGAACAGGGTCTTTTGTTTTGCTCCCAGTCACATTCTCAATGCCAGGCATGCAGCAGACAATCTTTCTGTACATATTTGTTGAAAAGAAGAAAAAAAGCAGTTGCTACTCTCCACATAAAAGCACTAATATAGTCCAAGAGCAGCATGTTGACTGAAGAGCTGAGGGCAAGACATCATGGCAGCATCCATGTGCAAATGTTATTACCCCTGAACTCTTCCTGCTTTCTTTCCCTGGACAGCTCTTCTGCAGCCAACCCATGGACACCAGCTGCAACCTCGAGCTTACTTTGAGGGTGATATCCCCAACAGGCAAGGGGGAGATAATGACTCTTCTGGAGAAAGAAAGGCTGTAAACCATGCAAGGCTTTCCTGTGAGTGACACACTTGCCCAGAATGAAGAAACAGGTATAACATGTCACGCCTTGGAACTGCAGGCTTATTCTTTCAAACCGAGACCCAATATTGTAATTAACAAGTATGCTACTGAGGGAATTAAGGGTGTATATAAGGGCCTAGAAAGGTGTATTTTCCCTGCATGTTTGTGTATGTGTATCTACTTGTGGTTTTCTGCCCAGATACATGACACAGTTCATAGTGGTTCCACCTGCGACTGGGATGGAGTTGGAAGAGAGAAGCATGACCTCTGGAGAAGTGAACTTATGGCATTCAGAAATGTTTGTATTTTTTACCATAAGTATGCATCACATACAAAATAAAACTAATTTATTAAAATTAATAATCAATAGTAATACATCCAAAGCATTCTCATTAAAATGAGGACCAAAACAAAGATGCCCATTCTTTAAAAAAAAAAAAGATGCTCATTCTTAAAGCTCATTGTTTTATACATTAAAATCTATGCTGATAGTCAGAGAGGTTCCCTGGTGGTCTGATGGTTAGGATTTCTGGGCTTTCACTGCCATGGACTGGGTTCAGTCCCTGGTCAGAGAAGATTCCACAAGCCATGTGGCATGGCCAAAAAGTAAAAGTAGAACCTATGTTCAATGCAACAAGATATATAACTACTGGAAGGGAGAAGATATATATAGATGACATGATCACATATACCAAAAAACCCCAAATAAACCAAATGAAACATCAGAATTATTGAGTCCAGCCACAGACCAGGAGATAAGACAAAAATAAAAAGAAATCAAGGGTGTTCCTATGTTACAGAAAAAAACTTTCAAATAAAATTTCATCCTGGGCTTCCCTGGTGGCTCAGTGGTAAAGAATCTGCCTGCCAGTGCAGAAGACACTGGTTCAGTCCCTGGGTCCAGGAAGATCCCACATGCCCAAGCACCACTACAATCGAGCCCAAGCACCCCAAACACTGAGCTCGAGAACGCTAGAGCCCCTGCTCCACGGCAAGAGAAACCACTGCAACGAGAGGCCCGCACACCACAACTAGAGAGCAGCCCCCACTCACAACTAGAGAAAAGCCCGCACACTAACACAGACCCAGCACAGCCAAGAAATGCATAGATAAAATTTCATTCACGGTAGCAACTAAAATAAAGATTAGTTAAGAATGTTAAAAATATACACAGCCACTAGAACGGAAATTATGAAATTCTACTAAGAGACATAACTGAAGGCTTCATAGAAGACATAATAAACTGCTAAAATCCTGAAAACAAAACAATTCAACAGGTGTTTCCAGGGTCATAAATATGTTCCCCATCACATCCTCTGACATGCTCCACCTGGAACCCACAGTGTGGCCTCTCCGACGCCTAGTCCCGTGGCTTTGGAAGCAGCCATCAGGGAACTGCTGCCCCTGTGCTCTCAGCCTGGAGGTACCACAGCACCAAAAGCGGACACATAGTCAGGCCTGACCAGTCAGTGCGTTAGTTTAACCTTTTTGCCCACCAGACACAAGGACAGGCAAGTGACCCAAGTCAAGCTAATCAGATTGAGTTCCAGAACTTTTGTCAGAACCTGGGAGAGAACAGAGGTGTTGGTAACTCTGGCATGGAGACAGTCTGGATCTGTTCAGCACTATGTGAGCCCCTGTATCCTGTCATGACCAGAGAAAGAGAGGGCTTACTTTCTTCAGTTCATGGGGTCAATCCCTTGTTTTGCTGAGAGGCAGTACAGAGCTACTGTCAAGAATTTGTACTCTACAGAATCAGATTGTCTGTGTCTAAAGTCTGAATCTGCCATGAAACTTTTAAAAAGTTGTTTAACCACTCCACACCCATCTCATCAAAAACTGGGAACATGAATAGTACTAACTTCAGTTCAGTTCAAACGCTCACCTCAGTTCAAACCAGGCCTCCCTGTCCATCACAAACTCCCAGAATTTACTCAAACTCATGTCCATCAAGTCGGTGATGCCATCCAATCATCTCATCCTCTGTTGTCTCCTTCTCCTCCTGCCTCCAATCTTTCTCAGCATCACGGACTTTTCAAATGAGTCAGTTCTTGGCATCAGGTGGCCAAGGTATTGGAGTTTTAGCTTCAGCATCAGTCCTTCCAATGAATATTTAGGACTGATTTCCTTTAGGATGGACTGGTTGGATCTCCTTGCAGTTCAAGGGACTCTCAGGAGTCTTCTCCAACACCACAGTTCAAAAGCGTCAGTTCTTCGGTGCTCAGCTTTCTTTATAGTCCAACTCTCACATCCATACATGACTACTGGAAAAAAACAGCTTTGACTAGATGGCCTTTGTTGGCAAAGTAACGTCTCTGCTTTTTAATATGCTGTCTAGGTTGGTCAAAGCGTTTCTTCCAAGGAGCAAGCATCTTTTAATTTCATGGCTGCAGTCACCATCTGCAGTGATTTTGGAGCCCCCACTGTTTCCATTGTTCCCCCATCTATTTGCCATGAAGTGATAGGATCAGATGCCATGATCCTAGTTTTCTGAATGTTGAGTTTTAACTGAACTTTTTCACTCTCCTCTTTCACTTTCATCAAGAGGCTCTGTAGTTCTTCTTGGCTTTCTGCCATAACGGTGGTGTATTCTGCATATCTGAGGTTACTGATATTTCCCTCGGCCATCTTGATTCCAGCTTGTGCTTCATCCAGCCCAGAGTTTCTCATGATGTACTCTGCATATAAGTTAAATAAGCAGAGTGACAATATACAGCCTTGATGTACTCCTTTCCTGATTTGGAACAAGTCTGTTGTTCCATGTCCACTTCTAACCACTGCTTCCTGACCTGCATACAGATTTCTCAAAAGGCAGGTCAGGTGGTCTAGTATTCCCATCTTTTAAAGAATTTTCCACAGTTTGTTGCAATCCACACAGTCAAAGGCTTTGGCGTAGTCAATAAAGCAGGAGATGTTTTTCTGAAACTCTCTTGCTTCTTCGATGATCCAGTGGATGTTGGCAATCAGATCTCTGGTTCCTCTTCCTTTTCTAAATCCAGCTTGAACATCTGGAAGTTCACAGTTCACGTACTGTTGAAGCTTGGCTTGGAGAATTTTGAGCATTACTTTACTAGCGTGAGAAGAGTGCAACTGTGTGGTAGTTTGAACATTCTTTGGCATTGCCTTTCTTTGGGATTGGAATGAAAACTGACCTTGTCTGGTCCTGTGGCCACTGCTGAGTTTTCCAAATTTGCTGGCATATTGAGTGCAGCACTTTCACAACATCATCTTTCAGGATCTGAAATAGCTCAACTGGAATTCCATCACCTCCACTGGCTTTCTTTATAGTGATGCTTCCTAAGGCCCACTTGACTTCGCATTCCAGGATGTCTGGCTTTAGGTGGGTGCTCACACCGTTGTGGTTATCTGGGTCATGAAGGTCTTTTTTGTATATTTCTTCTGTGTATTCTTGCCATCTCTTCTTAATATCTTCTGCTTCTGTTAAGTCCACACCATTTCTGTCCCTTACTGTGCCCATCTTTGCATGAAATGTACCCTTGGTGTCTCTAATTTTCTTGAAGAGATCTCTAGTCTTTCCCATTCTGTTGTTTTCCTCTATTTCTTTGCATTGATCGCTGAGGAAGGCTTTCTTATCTCTCCTTGCTANTGGAACTCTGCATTCAGATGCTTATATCTTTCCTTTTCTCCTTTGCTTTTCACTTCTCTTCTTTTCACAGCTACTTGTAAGGCCTCCCCAGACAGCCATTTTGCTTTTTTGCATTTCTTTTCCACGGGGATGGTCTTGATCCCTGTCTCCTGTACAGTGTCACGAACCTCAGTCCATAATTCATCAGGCACTCTATCAGATCTAGTCCCTTAAATCTATTTCTCACTTCCACTGTATAACCATAAGGGATTTGATTTAGGTCATACCTGAATGGTCTAGTGGTTTTCCCTACTCTCTTCAATTTAAGTCTGAATTTGGCAATAAGAAGCTCATGATCTGAGCCACAGTCAGTTACCAGTCTTGTTTTTGCTGACTGTATACAGCTTCTCCATCTTTGGCTGCAAAGAATATAATCAATCTGATTTCATGTAAGGGCCATGTTCAATAAATCTTTAATCCAATTTTCTGTTGATGGGCGGGGCTGTGTTCCCTCCCTGTTGCTTGACCTGAGCCCAAGTGGAGGTAATGAAGATAATGATGACCTTCAAAGGTCCCATGCATGCCCTGCTACACTCAGTGCCTCCGACCCTGCAGCAGGCCACCACCAACCCACGCTTCCACCAGAGATTCCTGGACACTCATAGGCATGTCTGCGTCAGTCTCTTGTGGGGTCACTGCTCCTTTCTCCTGCATCCTGGTGTGCACAACGTTTTGTTTGTGCCCTCCAAGAGTCTGTTTCCCCAGTCCTGTGGAAGTTTTGGTGTGTCTATGGTGGGGTTAATGGCGCCCTCCTCCAAGAGGGCTTATGCCATTACCCAGGTCTGCTGCACCCAGAGCCCCTGTGGCAGGCCACTGCTCTTCCTGATAGGAGAGCAGCAGGAAGGGGCTGTGTTCCTTCCCTGTTGCTTGACCTGAGGCCAAACTATGGTGGAGGTAATGAAGATAATGATGACCTTCAAAAGGTACCTGTACCTCCACAGGAGACACTCAGACACAGTTCTGGCTCAGTCTCTGTGGGCTGGGCGTGTGTTTTGCACCCTTCCCAGATCTAAGCAGCTCAGGTGACCAGGTGCTTGTCAACTGTACTGTCCCAGGTGAGCCTTGTGTCTTAATCACCTCCCCGGTCCTGGCCACTTGGTTTCCTGGGTGCACCACATGTCTTCTCTAGAGAGCTGATCTCAGGCTGCGACCCTCCTGGCAGAAGATATATCTCTGGGGTTGAGACTGTAGCAGCCCCTTGCTTTCCAGCTCTGGCTGTCCCAAGCCTGCCTCTCTGCCTCCGGGAGGGGAGGGGCTGGTACACAGCTAGCTCTCCTTTGGTATTCTTTCAATCCTTTGTTCTGTGAGCAGGCCAGGCCAGGTTAGGTTGTTAGGTTAGAGCCTCTCCAGGAAAGTTTTCTTTTCCACAGTAGTGGTTAGACTTGTATTCTATGGGTTTCTTTTTTTTTTCTCCCAGTTACATTGCCTCCTGAGATTCCAAAACTCCCCACAGACCCGCCTGTGAGAGGGTTTCCTACTGTGTGGAAACTTCTCCTTCACCATTCCCTCCCCAGGACAGGGCTTCGTCCCTAACTCTTTTGTCTCTCTTTTTGTCTTTTATATTTTGTCCTACCTCCTTTCGAAGAGAATGGGCTGCCTTTCTGGATGCGTGGTGTTCTCTGCCAGTGTTCAGAAGTTGTTTTGTGGAAGCTGCTCAGCATTCAAATGATCTTTTGATGAATTTGTGGGGGAGAAAGTGGTCTCCCCTTCCTATTCCTCTGCCATCTTGTCTTTTTAGTAACTATGAAATATTAAATTATAGTCTCCTAAAAGAAAGCAACACTGCCATTTTAGTCACCAAAATTGCAAGCACAGCATTCTTTCCTCGACTCCTCCTTGCTGCTGAGGTCTTGATTTCAGAGGTATCTTTCCTCTATTATCATCATTTTCTTCCTTGATTCACTTTTATTTCCTTCATTTTTTTCTGAAAAGCACTTGCCTTTTTTCTCATCACTATACCTTACTCAGTAATTCTGTGATATTGTGATTAATAATAAATACGTATTTTGGTCTTTTCCCATGGTTCCTGGCACACAGCTCCTAAAACCCTTGGAATTTTCTAAGTGATAAGAGAGAGAAAGTATCTTTTGTTATTCATAACAAGCATCCCTCAACCATACCTGAGTTTGTGTTAACGAGGTGACTTTTGGAAAGTCCCTAAGGATAGGGGCTGGTTGCCAGGAGAACCAAGTTTGAAACTTTCAGCCCAACCCCTCTGGAGAAGGGAAGAGGCTGGAGAGAGAATCAATCACCAACAACCAAAACTGAATGAACCACACCTGTGAAGTGAAGGTTCAGAAACGCCCAAAGGATGGGATTCAGAAAGATTCTGGGATAAAGACCATGTGCAGGTGCTGGGAGGGTAGCAGGCCTGGAAAGGGCATGGAAGCTCACACCACTTACCACAAACTGCCTTATGCATATCTTTCATCTAGCTGTTCCTAAGTCACATCCTCTTATAACTGAGTTTTTTTCTGAGATGAGAAAACATTTCTCAGAAATGTTTTTTTCTGAGTTCTGTGAGCTGTTCTAACAAATTAATCAAATCTGTGAAGGGGTCATGGGAATCTTTTGATTTATAGCCAGTTGTTAAGAAACAAAGGTAACACCCTGGACTTGTAACTGGTGTCTAAGTGAGGGGGTAGGGGGAATCTTGTGGGACTGAGCCATTAACTGTGGGATCTGATGCTAACTCCAGGAAAAAGTGTTAGAACTGGGGCTTCCCTGGTGGTTTGGTGGCTAAAACATTGTGCTTCCAATGCAAAGGCCCCAGGTTCAATCCCTGGTCAGGGAACTAGATCCCACATGCCTGCAACTAAGAGTTTGCATGCTGCAGCTAAAAAAGATTTCACATGCTGCAGTGAAGATCGAAGATTCCAAGCACGGCAACTAAGACCCAGTGCAGCCAAATGAATAAAGAAAGAAATAGACACATATTTAAAATATATATATATATGTTTATTTAATATAATATATATATGTGTTAGAACTGATCCCAAATTGCTTTGTATAGGAAAACCCCCCAACAACAAACTTAGGACCAGAGTGCCAGAGGAATATTCTGTGAGACAGAACATAGGACTTTTCCTAAATACTTCCGTTTCTGTTAGAAGACCACGTCGTATGAACAAATCACTCCATGAAATGGAATTATTTATTGGGTGTTCCTGATACATTACTCCTGTCATGTGGTCATAAGTTTCTCTCTCCCTTTTTTTTAAACTTGGAAAATGTCTAACCATACACAAAAACAGAGTATAACAACCCCCCACCCCAGGTACCCATCAAAAACCTTCAACAACTAAAAACATTTTGCTATGTTTTTTTCATCCTTCTCCCCAACTCTCCCTTATTCTGCTGGAATGTTTTGGAGCAAATCCCAGTCAACCAGGACCCAATACATGTTCAAAGTTCCCAACTTATCTTTAAAAATGTCTCTTTGGGGAGAATTCCCTGGTGGTCCAGTCCTTAGGACTCCACGCTTTCACTGCTGAGGACCCAGGGTCAAGGAACTAAAACCCCATCAGCTATGTGGTGTAGCCAAAAAAATGTCTTTATTTATTTTTTTGGTTTGAATTTCAACTCCAAAAAGCTCATATTATTTGGCTGTTTTATCTCAATTCTCTTTTAGTTTGTATCTCTTAACCCTCTACTGAATTTTTCTTCATGCTACTAGACTTGCTGAACAAATCAAGTCAACTGCCTACAGAATATGCCACTTTCGGGATTTGTCTGATTGTGACTGCTCCCTCATGGTGTTATATGACTTGTGCCACCACACCCCACATTTCCTGTAGAGTGGTAATTCCTTCTAGAGGCTTGACTAGATTATTTCAGGGTCCTTCCCACCCCAGGATATGGCAGATGGATGGGTAAGTACAAGACTGCATTATGGGAGTGCTGTATAGTTCTTATCAGGAGACACAATCAACGGTTGTCTCGGATTCAGTGATGCTGAGGTTGACCAATGGATTTGGCTGAGAAACGCCCGATTCCTCTCCAGCAGCCTTTCATCAAATGATTTTATCCTCCATTGCTGACCACCACCTGAGTCAATTAATTCATTATGGTATGCAAAATGGTGAGTTTTCTAGTTGTATCATCTTTTCTACACAGGAGAGTACTCAGAGTCTTCTAAATAGAAGAAAACTTCCCTCATCCACTAGGGCTATATTTGGTTACCCTGAAAAATGTCTGTAGTGGAGAAGCAGGAAATTTGCTTAATTCCTCATTTTTCTCCTTTTAATTAGCAATTTTCAGAATAATCAGTGGGCTGCACAGCACTTTTTTTTTCATCTTTTTCCATCCTTTTATTTATTCTTGTTGGCACCAAGTTTTTTTTTAATTGGAGGGTAACTACTTTACAATATTGTGGTGGTTTTTGCTATACATTCACATGAATCCACCATGGGTGTACATGTGTTCCCCATCCTGAACCCCCCTCCCACCTCCCTCCCCATCCCATCCCTCAGGGTCATCCCAGTGCCACTAGCCCTGAGCACCCCATCTTATGCATCGAACCTGGACTGGCAATCTGTTTCACATATGATAATATACGTTTCAGTGCTATTCTCTCAAATCATCCCACGCTCACCTTCTCCCACAGAGTCCAAAAGTCTGTTCTTTACATCTGTGTCTCTTTTGTGCATAGCACTTCTTAACAAATCAAAGGGTCTAGTCCCTCCAGAGTGGCTGATACCCTCTGGCCCCAGGAGCTTCTACCCATAAAGATGGGCTGGGAAGGCAGTAAATCTTATTTGTTGTTCACAATGAAATTTTGCACAATCACCCAAATTTCAACTGCCTAATTAATTACAGCTTCTTCTAATAGTTAAAATCTGAAGACAATTTAGATAACAGATTCAGTTGGTTAAAAGAACAGCCAAGAAGAGTGACAGAAATTAACAGCCTGAAAACTGGATTTATACACTTTTTTTATAAAATGAATTTGAGTTTCTGATTAATACCAGCAATTTGAATTTTCATTTGGCATATACAGTTAGGAAACATTTACTTCATAATCTGTTATGGAAGGTCAACTAGACAAAACAAGAAAGAAGTGACACTGAATTTTACCTTTAGGCAAAAAAAAAAAAAAAAAACACTATGCAAATTTAATTCCATCAGGGTTAATGAAAATCACATTTTGAAACCAGCTTCTAATATTTTCCATTACTGTTGCTCTGCAGCATTTCTGGCATACATCTATCCAAAATAAACATTAAAATGCCTGAATTATGGTCCTTAAGAGTCAGTCAGTGCTCACAAATAAATTATTTCAAACAGATTCATAGGTACACAGTATAGAAAAGATATCTGTCAATGCACAGAACTGAAAGCCAAGGTGCAATTACATAAAGACTTGATTTAAAGTCTATTTATAATATAATGATACAGGGGGTCCTCTGATTTGCAATTTCCACTTGTGCAGATTCAACCAACTACAGGTCAAAAATATTCAGGGGAAAATACTCCAGAAAGTTCCAAAAAGCAAAACTTGAATCTGCCATAGGCAACTATTAGATAGCATTTACACTGAATTTAATAACTATTAACACTGCATTTAAACTGTATTAAGTTTTATAAATAATATAGAGATTATTTAAATTACACATGGGAATGTATGTAGGTTCTATATAAATATTATGCCATTTCATATAAGGGACTTGAGAATCTTCAGATTTCGGTACAGGGGGTTCTAGAGCCAATCCCCTGCAGATGTTGAGGGACACTGTACTTGGAAAGTCACTAAAAATGCTGGAAGATATAAAATACATCCCTTTAAAGGCAACCAACTCTTGGGAACCCCATATCAACACTGAGGCCCCAACGTGAAACCAGAGCCCCAGAACTGCCAAGTGGTGAAGAAAGCAAGGCGAGAGGTGTCATGACTTCATCTTCCTGCCCTCCTCTCATCCTCCCTGCAGAGGATGACCTCTTTACCTGTCTGATCTCACCCCTCGTGTCCGTTTCACTCATTGTTTCAGCCACGACAGAGCCTCACTGCTCTTCACACACTCAGGTTTGCTCCTGCCTCAGGAGCTTTGTTCCCTCTCCCCAGAACCCTCTTTTCCTGGCTATCATCAAGCCTTGCTTCTTCATCTCCCCCAGTTTCTTTCTCAAATATCACATTCTCACTGATGCCTTTTCTAACCAAGTGTCTAAGATCACAGTCCTCATCTATCTTCATGAAAGGAGGCACTTCTGTCTTGTTCGCCACTGCTTCCTCTGTGCCTGGCACAAAGAAAGTGTACAATATATATCTGTTTAATGAACACATGAACTACAAGTCAGTTTCATTCTTTCACTTACATACTTGCACTGAAAAAGTAATTTCATTTAAAATGAGTGACAGATGTTTGTAAAAAGAAGTTAACATTTGTGACTTTCTAATAAATAGAAAACCTAGTTAGGGGACTGCCTATACTTCTTTAATATGAACTACATGTTTTGCTTGCAAATGAGTCTAAGGCTCAGTATCAGTTAGGATACCAGATTTTTAGGACAAATAAAACTGAGGTAGACAAAACCAAAGAGAACTCACAGCCGCTCAACTCATGTAGCCTGGCCTTTAACAGGAACATTGGAATTAACCCACCAATGGAGATGCCCCTAGACTCGGAAAGATAAAGAGAGCAGGTTTCATGTGGTCTACCTGTAAAAAATGCTGTGGGATGTCAAAGCTTTATATGATGAACAAATTCAACGTGGGAAACCATATTTTTCCTGAATTCATTTGGCTGGACTGATAGTTCGAGACTTACAAAGAGGAATCCCCATGGAGCACTTGATTAAGATCATATTTCTAACTTTAGACAACATTCCAGTTCATACACAAATTAAACTCTACATTTTCTATAAATCCAGAGGGGAAAATCCCACCCGAACTGTCAATTGGCTTGTTCAAAAAATCCTAGCCACTGCAAGTGTCCCACATCCCTCTCCATTCCCTTCCCTGAGTATCCCCATTCTATGCATGCTCAGTTGCTCAGTCATGTCTGACTCTTTTGCAACCCCATGGACTGTAGCCCAACAGGCTCCTCTGTCCGTGGAATTTTCCAGGCAAGAATCCTGGAGTGGCTAGCCCTCTCTTACCCCAGGGGATCTTCCTGACCCAGGGATCGAATCTGCATCTCTTGCATCTCCTGCACTGGCAAAGTGGGCTCTTTACCACTGCACCACCTGGGAATTCTAGTTACAAGGTAATAGAGCAGTGCCTAATGGTAGAAGAGGTCCCTAAGGGCTTTTATGCTGAAAAGATCCTGACAGTTTTTACATCAAGCAAGGTAGTACTATTGCCGTCTTATAACACCCAAAGAGACAATAACGCAGAAGGGAAAGGGAGGTGGCCTGCTTAAGGAACCAGGAAGAAATGAGTAGAGCAAATGCCCTAAGAGTGGCAACTTTTTCCACCTAAAAGCGTTCTGGGGAGAAGAGCGACCTGCTGTACATTCCTCTCTGATGCTGGCTCTATACATAATTGTGCTCTGTACTTCAGAGAAGGGCTAATAGCACCTTTCAGGCCATGCTGGAAGCAATAATAACATGGGATGACAACTAACTGGGTACAGTATTTCACTCACTAATTGCTTCTGATCTTCACAAGAACTCTTCTGAAGGTGGGTGGTAATTCCATTTTACAGATGGGCAAACTGAGGCTTACAGATGTTAGAAGATTTGCTCAACATCACACAGACAATAAGAAGCAGAATCATTTTCTAAACCCACATTTTCTGATTCCATGCCCCAGAATAAGCAGTGTCAAGAGCACTAGTTAATCCTCACAACTTACTTCTCTAACAGTGAGATTATGAGGGTGAACCACTTGAAGTAAGGGGCAGAGTCACTAACGAATACAGACAGGACAGGACTCATGTACACCCTGCCTGCCCCAGAGCACACAGTCAGCAACTGCAGTTCCTAGACACAGGCAGCAGGGTCTGTCAATCAGCGAGCATATCCCAAACCTGACTTTAACTCAGGGAGCATCAGAAGCATGTTTTCACCCCCTCAAGGGGTGGGACAGTGTAACTAGTACTCTATCTCAGGTTTAAAATGGTCAAGCATTTGCACACTGAATTCAGGGCTTTCTTCAACCACAGTCCTAGGCTCAGCTGCCAAGCATAGGTCCTTGCCTAGTCAGTCAAGTTCATCAATGTTAGACCACAGATTCTTTCCCCAAGGATGAATGCTAAAGAGCGTCTCTGGGCCTTGATGATAAAATCTTTAAAAGCCAACACAGGGGAAAAAATGCCTAACTATTCCATCTGAATTGGTGAGAGAGAGGGACCACGGCAGTACATAAATTCCAGAAACAACAAATACTGTTCTGTGGAAAGAGCAAAATGTTAAGTCTGCAGACCTACATTTGGCAATCACATTTTAGGATTTACTTATAAGTCAGCAGTTTGAAACCCAGAATACAAACATAGATTCTAAAACCCATCAACAGCACTTAGTTTCCAGTTTAGACTCTGAAAGCCTGTTTAGCCCATTATACACAAAAACATGGTAGTGTTCCAGCTATCCTAATCACATTTCAATGGGGAAAGTCAAGCCAAAATTCCAAAACACAACTAGAAACACTTCCCTTTCTCAGCTCAAATGGTCCACACTGGTCTCAGAAAAGCAGAAGGGACCGGCTAAGTGCTACTGCACCCAGTGGACCACTCACCTCCAAGTCCTCAGGGTTAGTGCATCCTTCTCTAGTTGTCCTGTCCTGGGGAACAAGGGCACTTGCCCACTGGGTCAGAGGGGAAGTGGCCCTGGAGGCCTAGCTCTGTCTCCTCCAGCACTTGGAGGAATGGCCTGAAGAAGAGCTCAGTAATGTTCATATTAAAATAAGAGGCTTTGGCCTCATTTTTCAAACCACTCTTGACTGAAATTCTAAATAAAGCTAATGATGGTTGTGCCATTATAGGATGATAGCTGTAACAGTCTGGGCCTAATACTGTTCAACTGTTTCAGAGAAGGCAGAGTCTCTAAGTGCTCTCTTGTCACATCTCTGCCCAGCAGCAATCAAGCACACAGGGAGCTGCACTTGGTTCTTCACACAAAACAAACAAAAGTCACAGCTGTGTATCTGTGCATGTATACACAGTAGTCTGGAATGGCACACACCAACCCAGCTAACAGTGGTCTCTTCTGGGAAAAGGAATGAGATGGGAGAGTCGAGCAGTACTGTTAAATTTTACTGCTTGAGTTTCTTTTGAGAAGTACAATATTTTTTTTTAATATGCTTTATATATGATTTACATGTATAATATTAAAAAATACTTTATGCCAAGCCACTTTTAAAAACACTTCAAAATCATGCTTTCTCTGAATATATGCCATGACCATAGGAAAAAAATCAGAAAATAAAAATATATTTGGATAGGTTCAAAACAGAATGACCCAAGGAAGATATTACACACGTATACATTTGTACCAGCAGATTCAGCAACAGGCCAAATCCAGTCCAATAGACAAGTCTACAAGGGAAAACTGGTTATCATATTTTTAAAGGGTTATTTTTTTAAAAACCCAAAAAACAAAGAACTTGTGACAGAGACAAATGTGGCCCACAGAGCCTAAAATTTACTATTTGCCCTCTACAGAAAAAATCTGAAGATGCCTAATGCCTGATTTAAACCAAGACTATTATGTCTTTGCAAAAATAATTTTAAATTCCTCTTGGAGGACTTTCCCGGTAGTTCAGTGGTTAAGAATCCGCAATGCAGGAGACCTGCGTTCGATCCCTAGGTCCAGAAAGACCTCACATGCCATGGAGTAACTAAGTCCGTGTGCCACAGCTACTGAGCCTGCACGCCTAGAGCCCATGCTCCATAACAAGAGAAGACACTGCAATGAGAAGCCGGCGCACTGCCACTAGAGTAGCCCCCACTCGCCACAACTGGAGAAAACCTGTGCAGCAGTGAGCACCCAGCACAGCCAAAACTAAATTAAAACAAAAAAATTCCTTTTGGAAACGCTTTCCAAATCACAATATGCCTTTTAAACACAAGAAAAGTGAGTCATAATACTTAATAGCTTAGCTTTTGTTCCCCCCAAACCCACAACAGTATAAATTAGCTTATTCAGTCACTGCAATCATGAGATTTGGTTCAGAAGACTGGTGATTTCCAAAAATCAAATACAACCCCGGGATGCTGAAAAAACATTCTCCCTCCTAGCATCCAGAAACCTAACCTCTGATGTGTTGCTAAAATGTACAAGGACACATGGAAAAATCAAACTCAGAAGAACTCTCTGAGCAACTGAAAATAATTTTAAAAATCTAGCAGTGAAGTGAATTTATCAGATGACAGTTTAACAATTATTTTCTAAATGAAGGAAGGAAAAACATCACCTTTATTCTGAATGAAAATCATATTCCAATTTTATAATCTAAAGCCCTGAAAAAGGGAGAATATTTCATTTTGACTATAAAAGACCTAAGAAATGTTCTGAATAAGAATCAAATGTATCCTAATATGAACAACTGTAAATTCAGAACTGGAAAAATACCTTTATCCTGTAAACATGTGTAGAACTTGCTACATTAAACCAACGGGTCTATATAATGACAATTCACAAATAAATCTTTATAATCACATTTAGAATTCTCAGTCCCTACTGTGTACTTTATCCCCTGGAGAAGGGAATGGCAAGCCACTCCAGTATTCTTGCCTGGGAGATCCCACAGACAGAGAAGCCTGGCGGTCTATAATCCATGGGGTCGCAAGAGTCGGACACAACCGAGTGACTATCACAGCACAGCACATCACATCACATCACTGTGTACTTTAACAGCATGTTATTTGGAAATTAACTTCCAAGTTGAAAATTTAAAGAAAATCTAGGCTAATTCATTTGTTTAATAATCTTCTATCCTACTTAATTTTAAATGAAAGCAATTCAAAAAAAATTTTTTTCATAAGAACAGAGTATCAGTGGAAAGAGGACAAAGACCATTATTTCAGTAATTTTAGAAAAAACCAAAACAACATTCTCACTTACCTCTGGAATACACTTTCCAACCCAAGTATGACAGAGAAGATACTCTACCTCAATGTCCTGGAGACTGAATTCCTTCTGATCTGTCAAGTTTGCAGCCCCAGCACTAAGCTCCATCAGCATCTTGGCAATCTCGGGCTTGATGGCTGAAGTCAGCCGACTGGCTGCTTCCATGACGTGCTCCTGCACATCTTTGAGCTGCATGGCTGCCTTGGAGTAGTGAGAGTTCCTGAACACAGTGCTGAAGAGATCTGTGAGGAAAGTACTGGCACGGCAGAAGACGTTGAGGGCATCCAGGTACTTGGAGATGCCCTGCTGGATGTCGGCAATGGGAGTGGAGTGGGGCATGGCGTGGTGGCAGCTGCCTGCAGCAGTCAGACTGCCCAGGGGGGTGGTGGTGGCCGTAGATGCCAGGGGAGCACTCAGTGCTCGGCCCAGCTCGGGCATCGGGTACTGCTGGTGCTGCTGCACCTTCTGCTTGGACCCGCCAAGCAGGAAGCGCCGCTTGTAGTCCATTTTACTGTCCTGGGCACTGCAGCAATACATGCGGGAAGGGGACTTTCCCAGTGACCGGGAGAAGGTCAGGGTTCTGATTCCTTTTTTTTTTTCCTTCCTATAACCGTGGCTAGGTATAAAAATAGTGGAGTTCTGCAAATCTAAGTTTTAAAAAAGGCATTTCCATGAGGCAGGTGACCATGTGATCCAATGTCGACGTGAAAAGGACAAGAAGTTTAAATAGTTAATATTTTCAGTGGAGGCAGGACCTCTGACAAAAAATAAGTGTGTCCAAAATGCTATATAAGAACTGTTAGCATTCCACCCTCTTAATAAAAAGATATGGTTGCTGAGAAAAATGTTTACTGAGAACTGCTTTGCAAGAATATTTTGATACTTGTATTTACAATGGCAGAAAAATAACTTAACTTTAAAAAATGTAATATAATGTATCTTCAATATACCAGAAAAGTTAGAACCCAAAAACCCACAAGCTGATCAACAGCAATTTAAAAAGCAGTACAGAATCACTTCACACTAAGTCCTTAGGAAGGAAGATCAAATCTGCAGAATTTTGACAGAGCCTGCCTGTCAAATCCATTTACCTGTAAAGCTTTTTCTAAATGCGAAAAATTTCCAAATTTCCTTTAATATTTTCTGAAAACAAGTTTTTTTTTTCTTCAAAAAAATGGCATTTGTTATTATAAGTCTTCTTCTTTCCTTTTGTTTGCTGAGGTAGCGGTTTCCTTGTAACATTAATAAGAGGTGTTTCCAGACTGGGTTGGCCCTCAATTGTAAAGTCTGAAGCAAGAATGCACAGGTGAACTTGTAAGGCTTCTAAGTCATTTCCTGTGAGGGGGGAAAATAGACAGAATTAGGAGAGTTATAGGACAGTGAGTAATTCTGAAACATTAACTCCTGAAATGTTATCATCCACAAAGGTAGGCTCCAAATGAATAAGAAACATTATAAAAGAGTAGAACTATGATATGATGATGGTTAGAAAATTCCTCAAGTCATAGTACAAAAATAACACAACAAAAAAAGTTTGATTCCACACAAACCACTTCAGAGTTCAGGCTGACAAGTGACACATCACGCGGGGCCTGGACTAATGTTTGTGTTTGGCATTCCTTTGTTTTTTCCTCAAAGAGCTCACAAATCCGATTAGAAGAGTACCCGATTAGGACTGTTGACAAATACAGCACTCACAAAACCTGAAGGGGGATTGGGAAATGGAGCAATGAGCAAAAGAATGAGAAATCAAGGTTGTTATGAAGGAAATGTTACTCTACCTTAAGGAGGTAGGCCATGATTGTACACCAGGTTTTGATAAGTGCAAGAGTGATGGCCAGGGCTCATCAGGTGAAACGACTACCACAGCAAAGACTCTGAAGCAGGATGACTTTAGGTCTGTTCAGGATACCCAGGTCGGCCGAAGTGCAGCATCAGAAAGACAGAGGCTGGAGAGGTGAGTGGCTGGTAGGTTTGCTTCTCATCCTCATCCAGTACCAATTTCCCCTCTAGATGATCAAAGGAAAGTCTAGGAGGCTGTGCCAGTTCCTATACCCTCGGGAGGCTTCTACACAACGCCTGGCTCTGGGTAGGTGCAAAAAGCAAGGTCTAAATATCTCTGGTTGTCATTTCTGAACCTACCATAGTGAAGCAGTGTGATTCTCCCTCCACAACTAATTAGGTTTACACTTGCCTTAATGACCTGCTCTCTAAAACATAACAATAGTTCAAATATATTTTATTGAATGACATATGTAGTCTACATGATGTCTGTATATAGCTTGATCTACTTATTGATAACTAGATTTTCTTTCTTTCCACTTTGCTTTTTTGGTAGATAAAAATAAATACGTCATACCATGACATCACCGATTCACTGCACATGAGTTTGAGCAAATTTCAGGAGACAGTGGAGGACACGGAAGCCTGGCATGGCTGCAGTTCATGGGGTCACAGAGTCAGACACAACTGAGTGACTAAACAACAACCACCTTTTCACTCATTATAGCCAATTACCATGCCTTCTTTATGATTCTACAATTCCACTGGGAACCCAGGAAGGTAGACAGGTTATAAGAGCAAGAGATGAGAAAAGTGTTATGAATACAAACACATACTCTAAAAGTACAATCCTAACCTGGCTAGCATATAAATCCAATTAAACTGGCACCATTTGTAGCTCTGTGTTCAAGAGAATTTTGACTCTTAAAAACTCTCATAAACTTTTCAAGAAATGAGATATCAAACAGCTAAATGTAAGAAATGTTCCCAAATGTTCATTTTTCAAATTAATTACATACAATAAGGCAATCATATCCATCCCTACTCAAGTATTCCACTGTTACCAATGTGGCTGTACAAATTCAGAAGGGCAAGAGAAACACTCAGCAGGAGTGCTGACGGATGGAAGGCTGCTCATATAGAAATGGTGTGTTCTCTGAAGGACAACTATCACCTTGAACTGGCCACAGTGAGTGTCTTGAAAAGCCCTAAGGAACACCCTTCTTCGTTGTGTGTTGCACACTCGTGCTCCTGGCTCTGAGAGTCCACCCCCATTCCTCTGCCAATGATTCAAGAAGATCAAGTAAGGCCCACACACTCACTTAATTTTTTAATAAACATCATAAACATTAAACTTTTTTCCACTTTACATACTTTCAAAGTTTATATAAATGAAACTGGTAATGCTTAAAAATATACTATTTCACCAAATTCATCTGCAAATTCAGTGCAATCTCTATCAAAATTTGAACCTTTTCCACAGAAATACGCAAGCTGATCCTGAAATGTATATGGAAGTGCAAGAGACCCAAGATAACCTACCAAGTACTGAAAACAAGACGTCAGAAGACCCACACTTCCTAATCTGAAAACCTAGGTGTAAAGCTACAGTAATAAAGACAGCAGAGCACTGGCATAAGGGAAGACATATATGTGAATGGAATGCGACTGAGAGTTTGCAATAAACCTAGACACCTATGGTCAGCTAATTTTAGACAAGGGTGCAAAACCATTCAGTTGAGAAAGAACAGTCTTTTCAATAAATGATGATGGGACAACTAGATATCCTCATGGGAAAAAATATATATATGAATAAGAACCCCTGTCTTATATTGTAAACAAAAGGTAACTCAAAATGGATCAAAGACCTCAATGTTAGAAATAAAACTTTTAAAGCTCTTAAAAGAAAACATAGGTGCAAATTGTTGTGATCTTAGATTAGGCAATGGTTTCTTGGACATGACATCTTAAAATACAAACAATAAAAGAAAAAATAGATAAGCTGGACTTCATCAAAACTAAAAAAACATTTGTGTATCAAAGGTTACTACCAAGGTGAAAAGACAACCCATAGCATGGGCAAAAATAATGGAAAATCATGTATCTGTTAAGGGTCTAGTATCCAGAATATAAAAAAAACTTTAAAAATCTTTTTAAAAAGACAAATAACCTAGTAAAATGTGGGCAAATTACATGAACAGATGTTTCTTAAAAGACATACAACTAGCCAATAACCAAATGAAATGATCCCCAACCTGGATAGTAACTAGGGAAAAACAAATAAATCACAGTAAGATATCACTTCACACATGCTAGCACGACTACAGTAAAAACAAGCAAAAAACAAAACAGAAAATAAGTGTGGGTGAGAATGTGGAGAAACCGGAACCCTCCTAAGTTGCTGGTGAGAATGTGAAATGATGCTGCAACTGTGAAAAACAGTTTGGCAGTGCCTCAAAACGTTAAACAGAGAGTTGCCATTGAGACCAGGCAATTCTGCTCTTAAGCACATACCCAAGAAAATTGAAAAACATCAGTTCATTAAAAAAAAAAAATTACACATGAATGTCCATAGCATCATTATTCATAACAGCCCCAAAGTGGAACAACCCAAGTCTATCAACTGAAGAATGAATAAACAAAATGTGGTACAGACACACAATGGTATATTATTCAACCATAAAAAATGAATGAAACATTGCTAAATGCTTGGAGAAGGAAATGGCAACCCACTCTAGTATTCTTGCCTGGAAAATTCCATGGACAGAGGACCCTGGCAGGCTACAGTTCATGGGGTCGCAAAGAGTTGGCCACAACTGAGTGACTGAGCACACTGATAAATGCTACCGTGTGACTGAACCTCGAAGACGTTATGGTAAGAGAAAGAAGCCAGAAACAGAAGGCCAGATAACGTGAGATTCCACTGACACGAAACATTCATATAAATCAAACGCAGAGACAGAAAAAAGTAGATCAGTAGTTGCCAGGACTTAAGGAGAGGAAGGAAATGGGGAGTGGTTATCAATTAATACAGCTTTTTTGAGATGATAAAGACATTCTAGAATTAGATGGTGGTGATGGTTGCACAACTATACTTCAAGTTTTAAAAAAAATCATCAAAAAAAGAAAAAAGAATTAAAGAAAAATATGAGAATGATGTCTTAGCAAATTCAGAATACTAATAAAAGAGATTCTTAAAAAAAAAAACAGAACCAAACAAATTCTGGAGTTGAAAAAAATAACTGCCATAAAAAAATAAGGGCTCAACAGCAGATGTAAACAGGAATCAGTGAAATTAAATATTAACCAACTGAGATTATCTAGACTGAGAAACAGGAAGAAAAACGTCTCAGAGACGGTGGGACACCACCAAGCATACCAGCATCACAGAAGGAGAAGAGAGGGAGAAAGGCACAAAAAAAGTATTTGAAGAAATCAGTTCAGTTCAGGTGCTCAGTCGTGTCCAACTCTTTGTGACCCCATGGACTGCAGGCTTCCCTGTCCATCATCAACTCCCAGAGCTTGCTCAAACTCATGTCCATCAAGCCAGTGATGCCATCCAACCATCTCATCCTCTGTAATCCCCTCCTCCTCTTGGCTTCAATCTTTCCCAGCATCAGGGTCTTTTCCAAGAAGTTCTTCGCATCAGGTGGCCAAAATATTGGAGTTTCAGCTTCAGCATCAGTCCTTCCAATGAATATTCAGGACTGATTTCCTTTAGGATTGACTGATTTGATCTCCTTGCAGTCCAAGGGACTCTCAAGAGTCTTCTCCAACATCACAGTTCAAAAGCATCAATTCTTCGGTGCTCAGCTTTATAGTCCAACTCTCACATCCAGACAGGACTACTGGAAAATCCATAGTTTTGACTAGACAGACCTTTATTGGCAAAGTAATTGCTCTGCTTTTCAATATGTTGTCTAGGTTGGTCATAGCTTTTCTTCCAAGGAGCAAGCATCTTTTAATTTCATGGCTGCAGTCACTGTCTGAAGTGATTCTGGAGCCCCCAAAATAAAATCTCTCACTGTTTCCATGGTTTCCCCATCTATTTGCCACGAAGTGATGGGAGCGGATGCCATGATCTTAGTTTTCTGAATGTTGAGTTTTAAGGCAGCTTTTTCACTCTCCTCTTTCACTTTCATCAAGAGGCTTTTTAGTTCTTCTTCACTTTCTGCCATAAGGGTGGTGTCATCTGCATATATGAGGTTACTGGTATTTCTCCTGGCAATCTTGATTCCAGCTTGTGGTTCATCCAGCCCAGTGTTTCTCATGATGTACTCTGCATATAAGTTAAATAAGCAGGGTGACAATATATAGCCTTGATGTACTCCTTTCCCGATTTGGAACCAGTCCGTTGTTCCATGTCCAGTTAGTTCTATTACTTCTTGACCTGCATACACAGATTTCTCAGGAAGGAGGTAAGGTGGTCAGGTATTCCCATCTCTTTCAGAATTTTCAACAGTTTGTTGTGATCCACACAGTCAAAGGCTTTGGCGTAGTCAATAAAGCAGATGTTTTGTTGGAACTCCCCTGCTTTTTCTATGCTCTAACGGATGTTGGCAATTTGATCTCTGGTTCCTCTGCCTTTTCTAAATCCGGCTTGAACATCTGGAAGTTCACAGTTCATGTACTGTTGAAGCTTGGCTTGGAGAATCTTGAGCATTACTTTGCTAGCGTGTGAGATGAGTACAATTGTGCAGTAGTTTGAACATTCTTGGCATTGCCTTTCTTTGAGATTGAAATGAAAACTGACCTCTTCCAGTCCTGTGGCTACTGCTGAGTTTTCCAAATTTGCTGGCATATTGATTGTAGCACTTTCACAACATCATCTTTTAGGATTTGAAATAGCTCAACTGGAATTCCATCACCTCCCCTAGCCTTGTTCGTAGTGATGCTTCCTAAGGCCCACTTGACTTCTCATTCCAGGATGTCTGGCTCTAGGTGGGTGATCACACCGTTGTGGTTATCTGGGTCATGAAGGTCTTTTTTGTATACTTCTGTGTATTCTCGCTGCCTCCTATTATCTTCTGCTTCTGTTAGGTCCACACCATTTCTGTTCTTTATTGTGCCCATCTTTGCATGAAATGTTCCCTTGGTATCTCTAATTTCCTTGAAGAGATCTCTAGTCTTTCCCATTCTATTGTTTTCCTCTATTTCTTTGGATTGATCACTGAGGAAGGCTTTCTTATCTCTCCTTGCTATTCTTTGGAACTCTGCATTCAAAGAGGTATATCTTTCCTTTTCTCCTTTACCTTTAGCTTCTCTTCTTTTTTCAGCTATTTGTAAGGCCTCCTCAGACAACTGTTTTGCATTTATTTTTCTTGGGGATGGTCTTGATCACTGCCTCCTGTACAATGTCACAAATCTATGTCCATAGTTCTTCAGGCACTCTATCAGATCTAATCCCTTGAATCTATTTGTCACTCCCACTGTATAATCATAAGGAATTTGATTCAGATCATACCTGAATGGTCTAATGGTTTTCCCTACTTTCTTCAATTTAAGTCTGAATTTGAAGAAATAAAGTTCCCAAATTTCTCAAATTTGATGAAAAGTACATTAATCTATACATTTATGAAGCTCAACAAACTCCAAGTAGGATAAACTAAAAAAAAAAAATTCAGTCTAGACACATTATAATCCAATGCCGAAAGCCAAAGAGAGACTCTTGAGAGCAACAAGAGAAAAACAACTCATTACATACAGTTGACTCTATAGTTATGTAAAGTTGCTATGAACACTGAATTAGCAAATACTAAATCAGTACTCTTAGAAGACATGCAAAGTTAAGATCCTGTAAATGTCTGGTCAAAACATTTTCACCAACCAATTAACACATAACCTTGTTTTATGTTTTTATTTAAAGATATCTTAGTTAACATATTGTTGATTCATTAACACTGAACTCACAGGCAGTAGCACTATAACTCATATCTGATCAAGCTCATCAAACACATGGATTTTCTCTGTTAGGTACATCACAGCCTTCCTGGACTTAGGAACACTAGAGAGCACTTCAGCAATATACTTAGGGGCCATTTTAAACAGTGAAACTGCCAACACAAAGTATAAAAATGCAAAAAATATGGCACTAAAGAGACTATGAAAAGAATACTTGTTTATAGTCTGAGAGCCGAAATGAGAAGGCAGACAGTCACCCTGTTCAACCCCAGCTGGGGGTGTGCATGTTGGGCAATTCAAATTTTTTGCCACTTTGCACATGTCTACCACTGACCACAAGAGGTCTGCAAGTATTTATTTTATGTTGCAAATAAATTTTAGCCACTAAGCTAATCTGCAAACACAGGATCTGAGATTTGTGAGCATCTATGTGAGGATCAACTATGTACATAATACTACTTCAAATACTTGTATTCCCAACATAATGGGGTACTCCTCTTCTTAAAAATAAACAAAAACATCAATCTATGAAACAAATAATCAGAGGGTTACTGACCATCTTAAAAGATACATAGAAGCTCCTTTAAGTAATGAACCCCAGGATATATTTAATGTAACAATTCAACTACTTCATTATGTACAACCTTTCAGGATTTCATTGTGATTTTAAAAGGCTCAAGCTTATATATTTAAGGTATAATCTATCTGACAAATTAGAAGTACATAATTTACAGAGACAAATTTATGTTTTAAGAGAACAAGTATAGACTTGCTTGGTGGTGCAGTGGGTAAGAATCCATTTGCCAGTGCAGGGGACACAAGTTCGATCCCTGGTCCAGGAAAGTTTCCATGCTGCAGAGCAACTAAGCCCATGCACCACAATTACTGAATCCACACTCTAGGACCCGTGAGCTGCAACTACTGAGTCTGTGTGCCGCAACTGCTTAAGCCCATGTGCCCAGAGCCTGTGCTCCACAACAAGAGAAGCCACCACAATAAGAAGCCCGAGCATCACAACTAGAGAGATCCTCAACTTGCTGCAAATACAGAAAACCCAAGAAAAGCAACGGAGACCCAGCACAGCCAAGAAATAAATTTACTTTTAAAAAAGAGAGACAACAATTACATTTGGAGAATCACCTACTCCCTTTTTCCCCTTCTAGAATCCATTATTTTAAAAATAAAATTTGTAAACACTAAACAAGCAGAGGAATTGTTACTATTCATTACACTTTTAATTTTAGTGCTAAGCTCAGGGTGAATATTTTTATAAAAATGCCAGTGGATATTACAACTGCTTAAAGAACAATTTAACAAGTTAAAATATACATTAATATCTCACTGACTGGTGTGCATATAGCTGCTTCATCAAAGATGATTACTTCAATCAAAAAGACAAACAATAACAAGTGTGGTGAGAATGTAGAGAAACTGGAACCATACATCGCTGGTAGGACTGTAAAAAGTATAGCACTTTGGGAAACAGTTTGGCAGCTCCTCAAAATAAGTACAGTGTTACCACATGACCCAGCAATTCCACTCCAATGTATATATTCAAGAGACGAAAAATATAAATTCACACAAAAACCTACACATCGATGTTCACAGCAGCATTATTCAAAATAATAAAAGAAACAACACAAATCTCTTATCAACTGATGCATGAATAAACAAAATGTGGCATAGATATACAATGGAACATTAAATATATATTATGCACATATAAAGGAATGAAGTACTGATACATGCTATTATAAAACATGGACAAATTTTGAAAACACTGTACTAAGTGCAAGAGAAGCCAGACACAAGAAGCTATATATTATATACCCTGACTGATACGTAATGTCCAGAATAGGAAGATCCATAGAAACAAGTAGATTTATGGAATGGAGAGTCACTAATGAGTACAGGGTTTCTTTTCAGGGTAATAACAAGGCTTTGAAGTTAGATAGTGTGACTGTTGAACAACTCTGAATATACTATAACACATATGGTATGTGAATTATATCTCAACAAGACTGTTATTTTCCCTATGTAACTTCTCATTTAACAGCAAAAGGTACATAATAAAAAATAAGTTTGGGGGACTTCCCTTGCAGTCTAGTGATTAAGACTCCAAGCTCAGGACTTCCCTGGTGTCTCAGTGATAAAGAATCACATCCCAATGCAGGAGATGTGGGTTTGATCCCTGATTCAGGAAGATCCCACACGCCTTGGAACAACAAAGCCTCTGCACCACAACTACTGAGCCTGTGCTCGAGAGCCCAGGAGCCACAGCTGCTAAGCCCATGTCCCCTAGAGCCTGTGCTCCTCAACAAGAAAAGCCAGCGTCTTGAGAAGCCTGTGTATCACAGCTGGAGAGCAGCTCCCACTCTCCACAACTAGAGAAAAGCCCTCGCAGCAGCGAAGGCTCAGTACAACCAAAAATAAATAAATAATTTTTTTAAATGACAAAATCTACATTAAAAAAAAAAAGATTCCCAACTCCCAATGCAGGGAGCATAGGTTTGATCCCTGGTCAGGGAACTAAGATCCTGCGTGCCACAACCAAAAAAAAAAAAGTTTTCCAGGGATACCTTTCAATTCAGACGAAGGAAAAAGATCTCAAGATACTAAATGTCCTGCACTAGACCGCACAGTACCAACATCTTCACTCCCAGAACTCTAAATGCATATGGAAGTATTCTATTCAGCACTATCCTTGTTTAGCTATGCTACAGGAACAAATCCTGAAAGGAGTGGCCTAACCTAAGATGATTTATTTCTTGCTCACACAACATTCAATGAGGGTCTGGCAGCCCTTCAGCTTGTAGGGACACCACTGGAACTTGTACTTTCCACAGTAACCTTAGCACAAGAAAAGAAACCCATATCCATTCTTCACTGCCTCCTAATATAAGTGACACACATCACTTCCCAACATAAGTGGCACACGTCACTTCCCTTTGGTCAGAATTAGTCACATGTGCCAATGTAACTGCAAGATAAACTGGGAAATGTAGGGGGACACATGGAATATTAGTTAAGCAATACAGTTGGCCACAGTTGGCCACCCAGCCCAGCTGTGGCTTCCAGTTTTTACCAGATGATGAAAAGCAATTCTGATTCCACAGAGTAGAGACTGTTTTGCAATTTGGTGTCCCTACAACTGCTGTCTAGAGGCCAGGTGATTCTCACATAGGCTGCTCTAGGACATGGCTCTCTGTTGCGTGTATGTATGCAGAGTGGGGGAGTAGAAGGAGGTGGGGAGGGAAAGGTCACAGATTCCTTTTAGAAACTGATGACAAAACACTCTATAGTCAAACATGTATCCAAACCACCAGAGTTCTCCTTCAGTTTTGGATTTGGAATCCCAGGTGAAGAACCACCTGCTGTTCATACTCTCCGTGCTTCCCTTCCCTTCCCTACCGAAGAAGGCTACATAGAGCTGGAGGCAGCAGGTGACATCATCAAAACTGCATTTAGGGTTGGTCCAGCAGATAACCAAACAGGGGAGGACAAAGGCTCAAGTTAACACATTCCAGGGAACCAAGGAGAAATACATACTGGACCCTTAGTGATTTTTTATTTTTGTTTACTTTTTGTTTGTTGGTTGTTCACTGGCCATGCCATTTGGCTTGTGGAATCTTAGTTCCCCGACCAAGGATTGAACCTGTGCCCCCTACAGGGGAAGCACGGGGTCCCTAATCACTGAAGCACCAGGGAATCTCCATATTGGACTCTCTGAATCCATATCACGGCCTGTGCACCTATATTCTCGAGGTGTGGTCCTCAGGTCATGAGCATCATAACTGAATTGTGACAGACCAAAGACGCAGGACTTCCCTAGTAGTCCAGAGGTTAAGACTCCACATGCCAAAGCAGGGGACATGGGTTCAATCCCTGGTTCAGGAAGATCCCACATGCCAAGGAGCAACTAAGCCCATGCCCCAAAACTACTGAAGCTATGCACCCTAGAGCCCCTGCTCCCCAACGAGAGAAGCCTCCGCAATGAGAAGCCTGCACACCACAACTAGAGAAAGCCCATGTGCAGCAACAAACCCCCAGCCCAGCCAAGAGAAAAAAAAAAAGATGACCAAAGATGCATCTGTATTAGGATAAGGTTGTCTATATGTCACATCAGTGTTCAAGGAGTGGTTATAATGCCCATTGAACATGTTATTAAGAATGGCGAAAAAAAAAGAATGGAAAATTTTAAGCAATTTTTGATAAGATCCCATATTAACATTAACCTTATTGGACTAGGTTGAAAGGAGAAGGTCAACCATAGCTTAAGGACTTCCTTCTCTGACATTAGAATTAGAATATCCCTCTTACTGAAATGGCTGTTAAAATGCTGATTCCTGGGGTACACTCCAAATTTAAAGAATCTATCTTTGGGATTAGGAGCAGGAAAAAACATGCATTTTTTTTACAAGATTCTCAAGTGGTTCTAGACACATATTATAATATGAGAACAAAACTGGTCAGCTGAAAACCTGCTGAAAGTCACAAGGATGAGGACATGTGAAGATGCAGATTATATAAACACTACTTATGGCAACTCGTGTATTTCATCAACATTCCTATTCATTCAAAAATCCAGAAAGGGACTCCACCTCCATGTGATAAATGATTCTATATCTTAGAATCAAGGGGCTGGATGGACAATTCAATGAAAACTTCTGCTTATATCATAATTGCTTCTAACAAAACCATTTTAGTCACAGTTAAGGTTGGGGTTCTTCACCAGACAGAACAAACAAGACCCTTAAGAAAATAAAAATTGGTTTCTACTTATTCTTAATAGATCTGGTGTTCCTGTGCTGATCTTTGCTATAATCAAAACTAGAGAGTGTTGAATTCAAGGAAGTATCATGGAATTGAAATACCATTCAAGTCCTATCATTTTCAAATGGGACTTTGCCAGAAACAATATGCAAAGAAGGTGGTGACAGGCGTCCAAGGAGTCATCATCATGGCAGTCATCATAAAAGCCCTTCACAAAATGTTGCTGGAAGCTCGGCGACAGGCACACATGAGGTTCATTGTTTTATCTGTTCTACTGTTGCACATGATCAAACATTTCTGTAGATAAAAAGTTTAAAAAGGGACTTCCCTGGTGACACAGTGCATAAGAATCCAACTGCCAATGCAGCAGACGTAGGTTCGATCCCGGTCCAGGAAGATCTCACATGCCATGGAGCAACTAAGCTCCTGTGCCACAACTACTGAGCCTGTGCGTCGCAACTCCTCAAGCCCAAGCGCCTAGAGGCTGTGCTCCACAAGAGAAGCCACTGCAATGAAAAACCCATGTATAGTATCAAAGAGTAGCCCCTGTACATCACAACTAGAGAAAGCCCACGTGCAGCAACAAAGACTCAGTAAAGCCAAAAAAAGTTTAAAATGCTCACAAACATGTATGTAAGCATGGGGATACATCCCTTCCTTTTTTAAAGTATTCTCAGTGCTTGTCTTGATGTTTTTTGAAAGCTTCCCCCTCTATTTATCTCCCTGAAGGGCTAAAATATGTTCAGTCCATTTAAGGACATTTCTGCTCTCTATTTTCTTGAAAAGAATTTTCACTGGGAAAATATTCACCATTTATGAATCCACTATTCATGCTACATGGAAATAAATATGCATTGTGAAAGACCTCAGAAATTAGCTGCAGCCAAGACTTGTAAGATTTGTGTTGTATTCATAAGTTTTGATGCTGCCTAAGACTCTCAAACACATAGTAGAAAAGGACATTTTAGGAGATGTCACATCTTTTCAACACTACAATAATTTGCAAAAACTCTCAATAAATTAAAATTGAACTCAGACCTAACTACATCTTTTAAAACATTCCTTTCTGTAATCAAAGTCAGCAGCAATTTATAATTCAACCA
>SJYQ01093610.1:55245-70913 GCA_006410935.1 Redunca redunca | reverse complement strand
AGTTAAAAATTCAAGTTCTCTGTGCATTTCCTCCCTTGTAAAAAAAAAATTTTTCTTATTTGAATGCTTACTTTCAAAAAAGGGGAATAGTCTCAAATCTAAGCTTCCATTTCAGAAGCCTAGAATAAAAAGAGCAAAATAAATTCAAAGTAAGCAGAAGAAAGGAAAAAATAAAGGCAAGAACAGAAATCACTGAAATTAAAATCAGAAAAACTTAGACAAAATAAGACAAGGAACTGGTTCTTGACAGGATAAAATTGACAAAATGTTTGGAAAACTAACAAAGAAAACACAAATCATCAATATTAGGAATTAAACAGAACCCATGGGGTGGTTCAGATGGTAAAGCGTCTGTCTACAATGAAGGAGACCCGGGTTCAATCCCTGGGTCAGGAAGATCCCCTGGAGAAGGAAATGGCAATCTACTCCAGTACTATTACCTGGAAAATCCCATGGACAGAGGAGCCTGGTAGGCTACAGTCCAGGGGGTCGAAAAGAGTCAGACACGACTGAGCGACTTCACTTCACTGACACTGAAAACATCAAAAAGATAAAGGGAATACTACAAGCATAAATCTGACAAATTATGTAGACAAATTTTTTGAAAAATAACTCAGACAATATGAAGTAGATAATTTGAATAGAAAATTAAATTCATAACCTAAAAGCTCCCCAAAAGAAATCTCCAAACCCAGATGGTTTCATTGGTGATTTCTATCATATATTTCTACACAATTCTACAGAAATTTTATACAATCTCCTCCCAAAATATAGAAAAGGATGCACTTCCCAAATCATTTTATGAAGCTGCTGTAACTCTCATACTAAACCAAGGATATTGTATAAAAGAAAATGAAAGACCAATATCTTAATGAATATAGATGTAAATATCCTTAACAAAATATTAACAAATACAATTATGCAATGTATAAAAAGAACTGTGCAAATAGAATTTATTCCAGAGATGAAAAAGTAGTTCAATATTTGAAAATCGATGTTATCTGACATATTAATAGGTTAGAGAAGAAAACTCACTTGATTATATCAAGCAATGCAGAAAAAGCATTTGAGAAAGTTTCAACATCTTTTCATAATAAAAACTCGCAGGAAAAAAAAAAGTATATAGGGAGACTTCCTCCACTTGATAAAGAGCATCTGAAATACCTACAACCCAACATGATACTTCGTGAGACTGAATGTTTATCCTCTAAAATCAGAAACAGGCAAAGATCCTACTCACACCCCTGTGTGAGTGCTGGAAAGGAAAAATAAAACTCTCCATTTGCCAATGACACGATTATCTACGTAGAAAATCACAAGAAATCTGCCAGAAAAATCCAAAGGCCTAATAAGTGGATTCTGAACGTTTCCAAGGTAAAGCATAAGCGTTCAAAAATCAACTATTTCTACAAATTAACAATGAACATGTGGACTCAGTGCAAAGGTTTTTCAACAAATGATCCTGGAGAAATCTCCATGGGTGGGGAGGAGAAGCAACCTTGACCTAAGTCTCACACTTTGTGCAAAAATTAACTCAACATAGATAGTAGACTTAATGTAAAACAGAAAACTAAAAAATTTAGAGGAAAAATAGGGGAAAATGCTAAGGATCTAGGGTTGGGCATATAGTTCTTTACCTTTGACACGAAACGCATGATCAGTAGAAGGAAAAAATAATAAATTGAATAAAAAATTAAAAGCTTTTGCTCTGTAAGAGATTGTCAAGGAGATGACAAGTTGTGGAGTGGGAGAAAAATATTTACAAACACATGTCAAACAAAGAATGAGTATCGAATATATAAAGAACTCTCAAAATTTAACAGGAAAAAAAGCAGTCTATGTAAAACATGGGAAAAATAAATGAAGAGACATTTCTCTGAAGAAGGCATACAGACGGCACATTAGCACATTAAAGATGTTCAAAAGCATTAGTCATAGAAAAGTGCAAATTAAAACCACAATGAGATATTACTTCATACCTAACAGAATGGCTAAAATTGAAAACAATGACAACATCAAATGCCAGTGAGCATACCAAGAAAACGAATCGGTCATACATTGCTGGTGGAAATGTGGTGCTAAGGAGCTCGTAGACCCAAAACCCTGAGAATGGGTGCTTTAGGAAAAAACTATTTTCCTCAAAAAACAAAAGCATGTGCACAGTTGTATTTCTCTGAAACTATTGCTCCTAAGCATGTGCTCCCAATCATTTGCTTTAATCGTAACTTTTAACCAGAGAAATTTTATTTTCCAGAAAACTAAAGGGTAAGTCATTGTGAACTGTAAGATCTACATTTTAGCAAACTATCAGAGCTTATGAATACACAGAACACAACTTTCTGCAGCCACACACATCCTTTATAAGGCTTCACAAAGTGGCAAAAGTAAGCATATTCATTTAACAGACACAAATAAATAGTCTCTTTGTAGCATTTAAAATACAAAGTGAAATGGTATACACAGAAAATTATGCTTAGTGATCAATGTTTCAATGTCATATCTTAGAAATGATTTAGGTATCCAAGGAATATCTGGGAATCAATTTGTTACAAGTCTAAGATATTAAGTTATCTAAGTAAATTATCCTTAAGCTGCTGCTGCCGCTGCTAAGTCGCTTCAGTCGTGTCTGACTCTGTGCGACCCCAGAGACGGCAGCCCACCAGCCTCCCCCGTCCCTGGGATTCTCCAGGCAAGAACACTGGAGTGGGTTGCCATTTCCTTCTCCAATGCATGAAAGTGAAAAGCGACCATGGACTGCAGCCTACCAGGCTCCTCCATCCATGGGATTTTCCAGGCAAGAGTACTGGAGTGGGGTGCCATTGCCTTCTCCAACATACTGTAAAATGTAGCTTCTGTTGAAAATCAAAATAATAATTCATTTTGGCTGGAATTCAACTCAAGTCCCTGCTGGTAACCACTGTGGGATATATTTTTATTCATTCATTTTCCTGCATGTCTCTCTAGAATGGCTTTCTCCACTTTCCCTTGGTTTCTCTGCTCTTGATTAAGTACAATGTATTTGGTTTGTCCCAGTTTCCAGTTGGTCGTGCATTGTGGTACTTCATAGATTTACTATTAGTGTTTCAATTTCAAATTCCTAGTGTTGGGAAATGGATTAACCCAGCTCAGATCAGATGCTCATTCCAGATTTATTAGGTGTTAAAAGGAATCCGGCTGCTAAATACAAATATAGTTACCCAGGTCTGCCTCTTGAGCAGGAGCCAGGATGGGAGGCAGGTTCTCTTAAGAAGAAGAGCTGGAGATGCAAAACATTGACTGGCATCTCCAGCATATGTTTGCAGTCTATATGCATCACAGAAAATTAGAATTTTTATTTTAAAAAAATCTACTCGTGTTCCCATTGGGAACACGATTATGATTCTTTAAATTGTCATTCACAGTTTAAATTCCATCAAAGGTATCAATTCTAAGCTCAATTGCATTTGAAGTACATTCAGCTAAACTGTATTTGAAATATGTTTTGTGAGAGCTTTAATTTCATATCTGAGCTCTTTAGGTATGTGTTTGCGTATGTATGTGTGTGTGCCTAGTCATGTCCGACTCTTTGTGACCCCATGGACTATAGTACACCAGGCTCCTCTGTCCATGGAATTTTCCAGGCAAGAATACTGGAGTGGGTTGCAATTTGCTTCTCCAGGAGACCTTCATAAAAACAGATATAAACTTAGTATCTTGTCAATTCTAAAACTTCCTTCATACTAACGCATATATATGGAATTTAGAAAGATGGGGATGATGACCCTGTATGCGAGACAACAAAAGAGACTCAGATCTATAGAGTGAACTTTTGGACTCTGGGGGAGAGAGAGAGGGAGAGGGTGGGATGAGATGGGAGAATGGCATTGAAACATGTATACTATCAAGTAAGATGGTATGGGGTGGGAGGTGGGAAGGGATTCATGTTTGGGAACGCTTGTACACTTGTGGTGAATTCATGTTAATAAAAAATAAAAATAAAAAACCAATAATAGCAAAAAAATAAAAAATAAAAAAATAAATAAAACTTCCTTCATCAGCTTTCGACCTCTCTCATAATACACGCTCTTCACAAGTGTTGAAGGTAATCTTCTGTGCACAGTAAATGCCCCCGAGGGCTTAGGAGGGGGAATTCCTGTCACTTGGTTACCAGTCAGGAGACCACTGAGTTGCATTCTTAAAATAGCACCACTTTTGGTTCTGTCCTGGGAAGATGGACTACTTCAGAGCCTAGCTAGAGGAAGTGGAGATGATGTAAGTCTCACATTCAGACATTAGAGAGAAGGCTGGAAGTCAAAGGGGGCATCCATTCACTATTTTGCAAGAGAAGCAGGAATTATGGAGCAGGGACCTTGACTTTACAAGAAGTTTGTAAGATTCTCTAACCTTTGCAGGCCATTCCTGCTTGTCATTTTTATCACTCTTTTTGGTACACACTTAAAATCTGACTCTTTTATCACTGAATTTTCTTCTTCTATAGTCTTTTCAGCACTTTGAATTGAGGAACCACTGATATTTGGAAACAGTCTGAATGTTTTTGCATATATTTTAAAATTTTTATTATTGGACGATAATTGTTTTACAATGTTGTGTTAATTTCTGATGTACAGCAACAGGAATCAGTTGTATATATACATATATCTTCTCCCTCCTGAGCCTCCCTCTCACCCCACCTCCCCACCTTACCCCTCTAGATCATCACAGAGCGTAGAGTTGAGCTCCTTGTGCTATACAGCAGATTCCCACTAACTATTTATTTAATATGTGGTATTGTATATAAGTCAATGCTACTCTCCCAGCTAATAGTCCAAATTTTAATTCTGGATTAAACTCTCAATGGAGTGCTTATTTTCATGATGCTGTTATTTCCTTTATGAAACTGGTAAATCTTATGCAACTTCAATTCCAACTCAGAACCTTAAGGTGGAAATAGTGATTGTAATTGTATCTTCCAGCTGGTTGGCATTTTATTTACATAAGGTAGTCATGTCCTTATAGCAGCAGACACATACAAAATGTTTACTGGGTGGAAAGACATGTTAAGGATAAAGGGGGAAAGCAGGAGCAGGCAGGGAGTACCTTCAGAGAGGCAGGGGGAACACTTGTGAACAAAAGGGGGAACACTTGTGAATGGAGGACTGGGAAGGAAGACGCTCAGCTTTCAGCAGAGCTCTAAGAAAGATGGCGGCCAGGCTGATGGGGAGTTTTTAAGCCACGGTCTCCTGTTAGATAAGTGCATGCTGCAGCTAATGCTCCTATCCTAATACCAATGCCTGCTTGGACAGACTGCAAGAGTGCACAGCAGTACAGGGGTGAGTAGTTTGGAGGTGTTTTGAGGGGTGGGGGTGATAAGCTGGGGGTCAGGGAGGTGGACCTAGATGGGCAGTCACTGAGGCTACCTTTGAAGCGCATGGTAGTTTCATGATGTTGAACCAGAAGCTGTCGCTCCAAAATATGCTGGTTTGGCATGATTATTGTTGTGATCTGGAGGCAAATGAGAATCAGAACCAACAGATGCAGAAAGAAGCCTTCCTAGAGCTAAAAGCAGAAACTTCTGAAAATGAAGAAAGCAAGCCATGACTTCCCTCTCCCTGGGAAGTTTTATAGCTAGGAAGAAGACAGAAAGGCAACATATACACACTATTGATACTGTGTATATTGACAAAATATAGAACTAATGAGAACTTACTGTAGCACAGGGAAGGCTCTATGGTAACCTAAATGGGAAGGAAATCCAAAAGGGAGGAGAAATATGTAGACACATGATGATTCACTTTCCTGTACAGTAGAAACTAATACAACATTGTAAAGCAACTATACTCCAGTAAAAATTAAAAAAATAAAATAAAACAGAAAGTCAGCACCAAGATGAACCTACACAAACCCTAATCCATTCTTTCCCTGCATATTTTTACTTTCCTACATTTTGCAGCCCTTGAAAGCCTAAAAGCTAATCCTTTGTCTTGTCACTTCTCAGGAAATGTATTCTTTTGTTAAGATATTGCAGAAGCTCAAGTTCTAAGCACTCTCTTTGAACTACTCTTCATTGAAGTTTCTCCTGCATTATGTACACAACACATTAATAAGCTGTTTGATTTTTCTCTTGTTAAGCTTTTGTCAGTCTAATATTGTAGGGCCCCAGGCAGAGAACTTTGGATGGTAGAAAGAACATTTTTTTCTTCCCTAGCATTGGCCACAAACATATATGACATGTTTTAGAAAGAGAAAGATACACTTTTAATAAATGTGTCTTCAAATTTTACTTAATTAATTTCAAATGAATTTATACACACAAATATACACACATGTAGGGCTTCCCAGCTGGCGCTAGTGGTAAAGAATTCACTGCCAATGCAGGAGACCCAAGAAACATGGGGTTTCAGTCCCTGGGTTGGGAAGATCCCCTGGAGGAGGGCATGGCAACCCACTCCAGTATTCTTGCCCAGAGAATCCCTTGGACAGAGGAGCCTGTGAGCTACAGTTCGTAGGGTCGCAAAGTCGGACATACTAAAGCAACTTAGCATGCCTGTGATCTTCCATCAGAGCACAAATGTACACACAAACACACAATCTGCAGTGTAGAAAAATAAAACATCAACTTATTCTCTAACCTTTAGTTTGGACTTACAATGATCCCAGGTACTCAAAGGAAGGTAAAATTTAGATGAAAGAGGTTTGTACTTTGATGAAGATGATACCTAATGCTTATTTGTTAGCTACATGTATTGTGCCAAGTGCTGGTCCAAGTGTTTAATTAATACAGCATTTACTTATTTGGCCCTCACATTGTTGTTGTTGTTTGGTTGCTGAGTTATAGACTGTAGCCCATCAGGCTCCTCCTCTGTCCATGGGATCACATTAGCCCTTGAGAAAAGGGTAATACTTGTTCCCAATCTGCAGAGAGAGAAACAGACACAGAAGGTAAAGTGGTTTATACATTGTATAGCCAATGTGTGATATGGAAGATAAGTTAGACCAAATTACGTTAGAGTAAAAGATGCAGCTCTGTAGTTCGAGGCTGGTAGCTTATTATGCAGAGAAGGCAATGGCACCCCACTCCAGTACTCTTGCCTGGAAAATCCCATGGAAGGAGGAGCCTGGTAGGCTACAGTCCATGGGGTCACTGAGTCGGACACGACTGAGCGACTTCCCTTTCACCTTTCACTTTCATGCATTGGAGAAGGAAATGGCAACCCACTCCAGCGTTCTTGCCTGGAGAATCCCAGGGACGGGGGAGCCTGGTGGGCTGCCGTCTATGGGGTCACACAGAGTTGGACACGACTGAAGTGACTTAGCAGCAGCAGCAGCTTATTATGAGTGTGGAAATCAGTGAAGACTACACAAATGAGAACAAACAAGTTATTTATTCAGAGCTGACTATACCACGGAAGTTCACAGCCATCACTTCCTCTAGGCGGAGTGGAAAAGCTTTATAGTGGTATGTTCTTATCCTTCCTGCTACACAGCACCACACACACGCACACACAGACACACACACACACAAAGGGAACCTGTGTGCCCAGCTCTCTGGTGAGGGAAAAATTCAAACACAGGAATGAGGAGATGGAAAATACAGTTTCAGAAGAGCAATACTGAAAGCTAAGCATATCCCTGGGGGCCTGTCAACTCAGCTCCAAGGGAGATATCAAGAAAGGGACTAAATAGTCCAACTTAAAAAAAAGATTGTCAGATTGGATAATGCAACATAACTAGTCTAAATGCCACTATAAGAGACACGTGTTAAAATAAGGATTCTTATAAGGTTGAAAATAGAGATAGAAAAAGATAGTCCTTGCAAATACTTAACCAGAGCAAACTGTTATCATTATAATAACAAGAAGCATTACTAGAAATAAAAAGGGATACTTCGTAGAGATGAAAGAAGCAATTTAGCAGGAAAACATAAAAATTCTGTTTGTATGCATCTATTGACAAAGCATCAAAATACACAGAGCAAAATAAGTAGAGAAATCTATCATCAAGTGGGACATTCCACATTCTTTTCTGAGAAACTGATACAACAAGCAGCAAAAAAATGTCAGTATGGATAGATGTAAAACTGATATCTAGCTTGATCTAATTAATATAAGTATAAAATTGCACCTGCCACCGTAGGTACTCATTCTTTTCAGGAACACATTTGCCAAATTTGAGGCTATGCTGAGTCATAAATCAAGTATTAATGAATTTCAAATACTTGAAATCAAGAGCATTTTCTCTGATCATACAGGAATTGAGCTAGAAATCAGTAATTTAAAAATTACTATAAGTCTCTCATGTTCAGTAATTAGTCAGTGTAACTCTGAAAAAGTAAAAATGGAAATTACAAAATATTTTGAACTAAATGGTAATAAAAATACAACATTCCAAAATTGTAGAATAATAGCTAAAGCCAGAATCAATAATCCACCAAGTATTCATCTCTGTAAATCACAAAAAAAACTCAACAAATTAAATTCATACTGAAAGGAAGAATATACTGAAAGTAATATTAGACATTAATGAAAGAGAAAAAAGATGTACAATAAGTATCAGCATTGCCAAAAACTGCCTCTTTGGAAAGACTAATAAAATTGACAAACCCCTGGAAAGGCCAAACGAGAAAAGTGAAAGCCCAGTAAAATAACAAGAATGAAAAACAGCGTTAGTACAGAATCACCTGGCATTTAAAAGACAATAAAAGCCTATTATGAACATTTTTCTGAGAATTTGAATTTTTTTGAAAAGGACAAATTTCTCGAAAAATATGAAATCTCAAACTGACAAAAGGACAAACAGAAATTTTGAATAGTTTTCTGTTTGTGTGAAGTATGCCTGTTCCTATCAGAGTCTTCTTGGGCTCCAAATTCCATCTGTAGCCATTTCAAGGACTTTACTCCTACAGTTAGTCCTTTTTAAAAAAAATTATGTATTTATTTGGTTGCGCCGAGCCTTAGTTTTGGCACTTGGGATCCTTGATCTTCACTGCAGCACCAAGCATCTTTAGTTGCAGCGTGTAAACTCTTAGTTGTGGCATATGGAACCTAATTCCCTGACTAGGGATTGAACCTGTGCCTCCTCCAGGACCACCAGGGACGTCCCCCCAGTTAAAGCTTCTCTTCTCTGTATCATAGATTTTTTTTTCCTTCTCTATTAGATCTTTGCCACCAGCATGTAAACATGGGTTAGTGCCTGATACTCTAAACACACACACACACACACACACACACACACACACACACACACACTCAACTATCCCCTCTGATATCTTTGGTATCACATCCCTCCTCCATATTTTTTTTAATCTTTTCATAGAAACGTTTCTTGAAAGGGCTGTTATACTGATTGTAGTCTGTACTTCGGCACCATCTGGACTGCCCTAATCACACTCCGTCTCCAGCACTGTACTGAAAGTGCTTGTGTCAATCAAGGATTTTCATGGCACCAAATCAAATGGCTGTTTCTCTGTTCTTATACCTCTCAGTAGGAGTTCACATTTTTGATCCTCCCTTTCCCTGAAATACTCTGTGTTCATAAGACTACAAACTCCCCGTGTCCTTCCCGCTTTCCTACCCATTCTTTCTCAGTCTCCTTTGCTGACTCCTTGTCCTCTGCTTGATTAGTCATGCAATCAACTCTCTTTTCTAATCGCACATTCTCCCCAGGTATTCGTCCATTTCCAGGATTCTGTATACATCTATACTGTGAGGCCTCCCTACTATACGTCTTTATGTGTGCGTGTGTGAGTGCCATTGTGTCCGACTCTGTGAGACCATGTACTGTAGCCTGCCGGGCTCCTCTGTCCATGGGATTTCCCAGGCAAGAATACTGGTGTGGGTTACCATTTCCTTTTCCAATCCATCTTCCCAATCCAGGTATCCAACCTGAGTCTTTTGTGTCTCCTACATTGGCAGGCAGATTCTTTACCACTGAGCCACCTGGGAGGCCTGTATATATCTTTCATCCACTCCCTGAGATTTTATCACACTCAATAGACTGTCCATCACAATGAGATGCACCTCACATCAGAATGGCCCTCATCAGAAAGACTACAAATAACACATGTTGGTAAGGATGCGGAGAAAAGGAAACCCTCGTACAGTGTTGCTAGGAATGTAAATTGGTGCAAACACAGCAGAAAGCAGTATGGAGGCTCCTCAAAAAACTAAAATTAGAGCTACCATATGACCCAGTAATTCCACTCCTGCGTATATATCTGAAAAACATAAAAACCACCAATTTAAAATGATACATGTCCCCCAATGTTTATGGCAGTGTTATTCACAGTTGCCAAGATATGGAAGGTGTCCATCGACAGATGAATGGATAAAGAAGATGTGATTGATATATGTCTATATACAATGGAGTACTTCTCAGCCATAAAGAAGAATGAAATTTTTGCCATTTGGAACAACATGGATAGACCCATAGAGTATTATGCTGAGTGAAATAAGCAAGACAGAATAAGACAAACTCTGTATGATGTCATTTATATGTGGGATCAAAAAGATACAATAAACTAGCAAATGCAATGAAAAAGAAATAGATTCCCAGATATAGAGAACAAACCAGTGGTTACAAGCGAAAGAAGCAGAAAGATGCAACATAGGGGGAAGGGATTAAGAGACACAATTATGTATAAAATAAACCAGCTTCAAGGATATTGCACAGGGAATATAGCCAATATTTTAGGATAACTATAAATAAAATATAACCTTAAAACATTATGAGTCACTATGCTGTACACCATATTGTACACAAACTGTATGTGCTTGCTAAATTGCTGCAGTCATTTCCGATTCTTTGTGACGCTATGGACTGTAGCCCGCCAGGCTCCTCTGTCCATGGGATTCTCCAGGCGAGAATACTGGAATGGGTTGCCATGCCTTCTTCCAGGGAATCTTCCCAACCCAGGGTTTGAACCTGAGTCTCTTATGTTTCCTGCATTGGCAGCTGGGTTCTTTACCACTAGTGCCATCTGGGAGGCCCACAAAAACTATACTTCAGTACAAAAACAAAAAAACAAACATAAGGCACCATAGACAGGCTGAGTAGAGCCCTAACTAGAATTAAGAGGAGCCAGGTGAGAAAAAAACACAGGAGTAAATAAACGCAGGAGCAGAAGAGAAGACAATGGACTAAAGAAAGAGGAGAATTTAGTATACCGAGTAGAGAGAAAAGACTGAGGGGTTTTAAAATGTTTGAGAAGAATCCCTCACAATCAAAACATATCACAGAACGTGCATTGATAAAACGAATGTGTCAGTAGCAGCTTTCTCTTCCCACGTCTATTTCCCAGCTCCCCTACCTCCCTGTCATTTAGTCTTCATGGGCTGCCCAGTCCCTTCTCCAACTTTTCTCAATCTTTTCTCTGCTCTGTCTTCCTGCAGCTACAAAAGCCGGGCATTAGAACAGACTTAAAGCTGAGTAAAACTAAAATGTCACAGGAAATCATCAAAGGCTATTCAATCTGCCCCATCCAATACAACACATGATTGTAAACTTTATTAATAGCAGCGAGAATTAAGTCAATTCTGCCAGTTGTTCATTTGGTAAATTGGTCTGATTCCGTAAGCCCTCGGGTGGAAACTTGGCACTGGATGGCTGAAGGAGGTGGAGGGAAAAGGTCATTAGAGTTCGAGGAGCTGAGAGAAGCTAGTGTTCTGTACGTACTGCTCAGGAGGCTATTACAGATACACAGAGACCTGAAAAAATAGAGAGAAGATAGTGATCTATGGGGTGAGGGTGGGGGGCAAGATGGCATGACCACCGAATGAGATGGGTGACCAGGAGTCACTGGATTGTAGCAACAAGTACACTGGTTTCTTAAACTAAATCGCTGGAGATTTGGGAGGAGGAGGGAGTCTTGTCTGAAGCACTGGTGGCCAGGAAGGGAACTTACTTCCTGCTCCCAGGGCTGGGGCTCTGACAGGAAATAGTTCCATTTGAAAGAGCTGGGAACATGATATTCTCATGGTAGCCCACATCCCATCAAGGCAAATTGGGCATGAAGTGGAGATAAAGTTTTTTTACAGAATCAGAGGAAAGGCTTAGCAAAAGGAAAGAGGTGGGAGATGGTAGCTGATGGAATGATCATTTGGGGGTTGGAGATGCTAGTAACAGGAATTCAGGGAAGGTTGGGGAGACTGAGAATGAGAGGAGCTCTCAAGTGCGATGGCTGGTACTATGGTTGGAGTAGTGTTGGTGATGGACAAAAAGAAGTCCAGAGCACGACAATCCTTTTGTCCTGTTGTAAGCCTTTGAGAGATCATCTCAGCTCAGAAATTTTCCACTTTTGCAACTGTAAAAGGAGGACAATGGAATGTTTGTAGCAACCTAATGCATAACAGTCCAAGAGTGGAAATGATCCAAATGCCCATCGACTGATGAATAGATAATTAAATGTAGCTGAGTAGAATATTACTCAGCTGGAAAAAGTAAGGAAATGCTGATACATGCTACAACCTGGGTGGACCTTGTACATGCTAAGCCTAGTGAAAAAAGAAGGTCACAGAAGACCAGCTGTCATACTATATGGTCCTATGTATATTAAAATGCCTAGAAAAGGGGACTCTACAGAGACAAAATAGATCAGTGGTTGCCTAGGGTTTATGGGCAGGGTTGGGGAAATGGGTAGTGACTGCTAACAGGTAAGAAGTTTCTCTTTGGAGTGATGAAAGTGTTCTAAAATAAATTGTGATGACAGTTGGACAATTCTGAATGTACTAAAAACCATTGAGCTGTATACTTTAAATGAGTGAGGTGAATGGTATGTGAATTATATCTCAATAGAAAAGGAGGGCAATAACTCCTGTTCTAATCAAACAAAATATGGATGTAAGAATTCTTCAGAGACCAAAAAGTACAAAGTACATATGAGATTGCTAAGGCAAGTGTGGGGATACCTTCCTTGAGAGCATCAAGAAAAGGGCTAGTATTTGGGGGCTGGTCATAACTGAGTAATTGAAGGTGTGATGACAGACTATTTGACTTTAAGGAACTTTTATAATTGTAATTCTGTGGAAGAATAGTCATAAGTTTATTCCACTGTCTAGATTTGCCTTGCAGATTCAGTTTTATGCACAAGGGGGCGACGTCCACCAAATAACAAATGCTCAAGCGGCTGGAAATATGGAAATATAATCTTTTAGGGGAAAAACAGAGTATCATTAAGAACAACTGAAATTTATTAGTTCCATTAACATAGATGAATTTGCTTATGAGTATACATCTGGATAAACAAATAAGGTGAAAGGGATACTTTTCGGTGCATAATATTGTATGCTCTTTGTGTTTGAACTATGTCATCGTGTTCTTTGTTCAAAATATACAGAAAAATAATTCATAAGAAGTATTGTTTTGTGCTCTTACTCAGATTAAAATATTAATTTTTAAAAAGGGATGTAAAGAATACATTCAAATTGTAGCCACTGTTTTAAAAGTATTTTCAGAGATTGCCAATTCATACTAATAACTTAAAAACATATTCTAGTGAATTTAAGGTTTTATTCTTACCATTCTGTTATCTCTTTCTTCCTTCTTTCCTTCCTTCCTTTCTTTCTTTCTCCCTTTCTTCTTTCTCTCTATCTCTTTTTCTACAGGAAATATCTATTATCTTTTCAATTATTTCAATTTTCTACAACCAAAGTCTTCAACAGAAAGTTAAACAATATTGCAAAAAGTACTCACTCTCTTGACAACAATTATTAATATTTTGCTTTATTTAAATCTGTTTCTCTACAAATGTATATATTGTGAGCAATTTTTTCAGTTGTTTCAGGATTTTTTTTTAGATGTTCTCACTTTAGGTATTTCAACATGCATATATATATTTGATGAAGGTTATCCAACTTCAACTACAGTACCATAATACTATTACTACACCTTAGAATATTGACTAATTCTTCAATATTGCTTAGCTCCTAGCCCACTTACAGTTTTCTATTTGCACCTAAAACGTTTTATATAGCTTTTCCCCCCCATTCAAGGTTTACACATGGAGTAGTGGTTGTTATGCGTTGGAAGACAGAGGGAATGAAAAATTCCCACCGAACTGAGAAGACCTCCTGAGACTAAAAAAATGAGACAGGCGGTTCCATATAATCAATGGATCAGTGTATTCTAGGGTAACTTACTTTCAGGGTGGGACTGGGTGGACAATGATCCCAAAGCATTCATAGCTGCACTCCATACTGCCAAGGGGCCATTGTGACAATTTTATAGTTAACCTAGAGCAATAGAGGAGAGTGAAAAAGCTGGTTTAAAACTCAACATTCAAAAAACTAAGATCATGGCATCTGGTCCCATCACCTCATGGCAAATAGATGGGGAAACAGTGGAAACAATGACAGATTTTATTTTCTTGGGCTCCAAAATCACTGCAGATGGTGAAATTAAATTGCAGCCATGAAATTAAAAGACCCTTGCTCCTTGGAAGAAAAGCTATGAAAAACTTAGACAGGATGCTAAAAAGCACAGACATTACTTTGCCCAAAAAGGTCCATCTAGTCAAAACTATGGTTTTTCCAGTACTCATGTATGAATCTAAGTGTTGGACTGGGAAGAAAGCTGAGCGCTGAAGAACTGATGCTTTTGAACTGTGGTGTTGGAGAAGACTCTTAAGAGCCTCTGCAAGGAGAGTCAACCAGTCCATCCTAAAGGAAATCAGACCTGAATATTCGTTGGAAAGACTGATGCTGAAGCTGAATCTCCAATACTTTTGCCACCTGATGCAAAGAGCTGACTCACTGGAAAAGCCCCTGATGCTGGGAAAGATTGAAGGTTGAAGGCAGGAGGAGAAGGGGACAACAGAGGACGAGATGGTTGGATGGCATCACCAACTCAATGAACATGAGTTTGAGCAAGCTCCAGGAGCAACTGAACTGAACTGAACTGAGGGCATAGGATTGGTGCATTCCTAGTCAAGATGATTGCATGAATAATCTGCCTTGTGAGTGCCAGGAATACATCAACAAAGGTCTTCATCATTGTTTGGGGACTAACAAAACATAAAGGCCAATATCACCGGTGAGCATAGACCCAAAAATCCTCAACAAAATATTAGGAAAACTGAATTCAACAGTATATATTGTTTTATAGTAGAGGCGTGGCACATTCTATTTTAAACATATTCCTAAGTATTTGATGTTTTTGACATGTCATAATCTTCGTCTTTTAAAAATTTGTATTTAAATTATATGCCACAGGTTCATAAAAATATGATTCATTTTTGCCTATTAACTTTGTCTCTAGCAATCTTTTACCTATAGATTTGCTTGAATTTTCTACACACACAATCATATCATTGTGAATAATAGCAGTTTTATTTATTTTGTTCAGATCCTCTACTTCTCACTGGTAGGGTCCCTTAGTTCAGTAATGAATGAAAATGCTAATAGTGGACTTACTGGTCTGGTTTTAGGTCTCAAGGAGAAAGTTGTCAATATTTCACCTTATGAAGTGTCATGTTTGCTGATGGATTTTGAAAATGGATATTCTTTTCTTGGTAATACATTTCTTTTTTCTTTTTTTACTTCATGTTACTAAGAGTTTTGTTTTCAGTATATATGAAACTAAACATAGATATTGAAATTATCAACAGGTTTTCTGCATTAGTGAAAATGACTGTGTGTATTTTCCCCTTTATTTTACTAATGTGGTGTATTACCTTGTATTCTTTAACTCATGTAGGA
>SJYQ01093610.1:0-55032 GCA_006410935.1 Redunca redunca | reverse complement strand
ATTTCAATCTCTGTAATATCTGTAGGAATATCTGACTGCTTTAATCCTATTAGTTACATACAAACATGGGCTTATATTATGCTTAGTTATGTAGACAATTTTTACATAGCAGTATATATTGAAAAACCATTGATGACATCAAATATTCTTTTATTACAATGGTTAGAATGTTTTCCAGTAGCAGAAACTATTTTTCAAACAGAATCTTACACTTATCTTCCAACATGGAAACAGAAGCACCCTAATTAAAGCAAGGTGAGAAGGCATTGGATCTCACAAACTTGGACTCCCTTTGATTTCAGAGGTTTCTCTTATCGAGGAACACACTTGAAGATTATTGTTGTATATTGTAAATGACTACATACATATGTATGCACAATTTAACCAACCTTCCACTGTTGGATACACTTCCAACTCCTTGGAAATAAATTATTGTGCATGTTTAATTCATCAGGGTTGGTGGTGGTGGTTTAGTCACCGAGTCACCTCCAACTCTTTTGACCCCATGAACTGTATCCCGCCAGGCTCCTTTGTCCATGGGATTTCCCAGGCAAGAAAAATGAAGTGGGTTGCCATTCCCTTCTCCAGGGGATCTTTCTGACCTGGGGATTGAACCCATGTGTCCTGGGTTTTGCAGGCGGTCTTCTGCATTACAGGCAGATTCTTTACCACTGAGCCACCAATCTTCAGGGTTAATTCCTTGATATTCAGTTACTATATGGTTGCTATACGGTTAAATATAGTTTCAAGACATTAAAATTGCAATAATAAACTGCTCTTTCAAAAAAGTTGTACTGATTTATGCTCCCAGTAGTGGTACATGCTGGTGTTTCACTTCCCACGCCTATATCCAAATTGGATCTTATCATGGAGTATTTTAAAATACTTAAAACAATATTATGCAGTCATTAAAGATGACAAATCAGATGCATGTTTCACACCTGGGAAGATATTTATTACAGCAGTCAGTGCAGAAAGCAGAATCCAGCTGCACATTTGCAGGCAAAGAAAGGGAAGTAACACAGTTTGAGACTGTTTTCCTCTTACTCCTACCCATTCCCCTCAATTTTCTTTAATTACACAGTTTTGCAATATGACACTAGGAAAAAATATTCCAGAATGCAAGGGGCAGAAAATGACCCCAATGTAATTTTCAACAGAGGTAAGCCAAGCCACTCTAGCAATTTTAAACAAAATGGTTAAGATTTAATATAGAGAATAAAGAATTTACCATCACTGCTAGGTGTGTACGGCCTTTAGTAATGACTCTCAGGACAATGCCACCAAAGGGCCAGACTTGGAAACAATCAGAAATCTGGATTCAGGAAACCACTTCACTAGCGGCTGATTCCAGGATCACTTGCCCATGGTTCCATGAGGGTGCAGGGATGGCTGCACAGGTGATGGCTCCCAGAATTCACCATCTTAGCAGTTAGCCCAGGATCAGGAACACACGGCTTCATCTACTAAATGTCAGTGGCTAGATTTAACAGTGATGATGCTTTGCAGAGTTCTACCTCCGTCTCCATTGAACTGTTTCTGAATTTAAGTGAATGTGACTGGTGGAAAGTGGATGATGGGCAGAGCGCTAGCTGCAAGGAAGTCTGGGAAATGTAGTTTTCATTTTTACTTCTTCTGAAGTACAGGTTGTTGTTGTTCAGTTGCTAAGTCATGTCCGACTCTTTGCAACTCCATGGACTGCAGCATGCCAGTTTCACTGTCTCCTGGAGTTTGTTCAAACTCATGTCTGTTGAGTCGGTGATGCCATCCAACCCTCTCATCCTCTGTCGTCCCCTTCTCCTCCTGCCCTCAATCTTTCCCAGCATCAGGGTCTTTTCCAATTAGTTGGCCCTTCACATCAGGTGGTCAAAGGAGCTTCAACTTCAGCATCAGTCCTTCCAGTGAATATTCAGGGGTGGTGATTTCTTTTAGGATGCTATCCAAGGGACACCCAAGAGTCTTCTCCAGCACCACAATTTGAAAGTATCAATTCTTTGGTGCTTGACCTTAATGGTCCAACTGTCACATGTACATGACTACCGGAAAAGCTATAGCTCTGACTATACAGACCTTTGTCTAGAAAGAGTTTTGATCAGGTGTTTAAGCAAGCCAATCTTCCGCAGACCCTTTATTTCTTTGATGGTTTGATATGTGAATATGAAACCAGTGGCCTTCCCTGGTGGCTCAGAGGATAAAACATCTGCCTGCTAATATAGGAGACCCAGGTTCGATCCCTGGGTTGGGAAGATCCCCTGGAGAAGGCAATGGCAACCCACTCCAGTATTCTTGCCTGGAGAATCCCATGGACAGAGGAGCCTGGCAGGCTACAGTCCACAGCGTCACAAAGAGTCGGACATGACTGAGCGACTTCACTCACTTCACTTAAGCAAGCCGATCTTCCGCAGACCCTTTATTTCTTTGATGGTTTGATATGTGAATATGAAACCATGAAAATATGAAGATTGTGAAGGATTTTCTCTGTTGGCTCTTAGCCTTCTCTGCTTGCCATCTGCCCTGAGAAGATGACCTCCATGCATTGCACATCTCCTGGGGCTGCTGGTTGCTTTTAGCCACTGGCAAGCCACAGGAGAGGTAACCTCGCTCCCTCGCTGCTGGTCTGCTTTTGGGAGTGGTTGTGTCCTTCTACCTAAGACTCAAGTGTCTGCTGGTGGACAGCTCTTGCTGGATTGTCAGCAGCAGCACCTTCCATCTGCCCCTCAGATCTAAAAGTGGTGATGGCGTCTTACTGTCACTAAGGGTTTTTAACCACCCCTTCTTGGTTCCCTCCACCCAATACACAGATTTGCAATCATTTCTTCATTCAGCTCTCTTCAGTTACTCCTCAGAGTGTGCCATCTTTTCTTGCTGGGGATGTGATGGATGAGACAGATATTTGATAAAACATAATGTTTGTTCTAAGGTGCATGCAGCTAGGTTGATGAGCTAAACATAGCTAATCATTCTGAAGGAGATCAGCCCTGGGATTTCTTTGGAAGGAATGATGCTGAAGCTGAAACTCCAGTGCTCTGGCCACCTCATGCGAAGAGCTGACTCATTGGAAAAGACTTTGATGCTGGGAGGGATTGGGGGCAGGAGAAGAAGGGGACGACAGAGGATGAGATGGCTGGATGGCATCACTGACTCGATGGACGCAAGTCTGGGTGAACTCTGGGAGTTGGTGATGGACAGGGAGGCCTGGCGTGCTGCGATTCATGGGGTCGCAAAGAGTCGGACATGACTGAGCGACTGACTGAACTGAACTGAACTGATGAACTGAACTGTGTCCCAAAATTCATATTGAAGACTCAACCCCCATACCTAAGAATATGTTTTTGGAGATGGGGGCTTTTAAAGAAAAAGTTAAGGTTAAATGAGTGATAAAGATGGGGGTCTCATTCAATATGGCTGGTGTCCTTGTAATGACAGAATGTGACACCAGGGTTCCTGTGTCCAGGGAAAAGGCCAAGTGAGACGGCAGCCATCTACAAACCAATGAAAGAAGCTTCAGAGGAAACGAAATCTGCCTACACCTCGACCTTGAACTTCCAGCCTCCAGAACTGTGAAAAAATAAATCCATTATTTAAGCTCCCCAGTCTGTGGTACTTTGAGATTGCAGCCCTAGCAAATTAATATCCCATCTCAAAAGCCAAATACAAAAAAAAAGAAGAGACGTACCAGTATTGAGCCTTTCAAAGGGAGGAGCGAGCATCTCTGGGTTGGGGAGTTGAGGGAAGGCCTTGTGGAATTGTTTATGCTGGAACTTGAAGGTTGGAGAGAATGATGTGACTACTTGGCAGTGTCGTGGGGATTAAGTAAGAGTAAATATAAAACAGTGTCTCAAGACTTCCCAGTTGGTCCAGTGGCTAAGACTCTGTGCTCCCAATGCAGGGGGCCCAGGTTTGATTCCTGGTCAGGGAACTAGATCCTATATCCTGTAACTAAAGAGTTCATATGTGGCAACTAAGAATTCAACATGCTGCAACTAAGACCCAGTGCAAGTAAACAAATAAATAATAAATAGTAAAAACATAAACAGTGTCTCAATATCTGTTGAATAGCTTTGTAATTTACAAAGACCCACAGCTAAACTCACAGATGCAGGTTCAGGGCTATTTCTTGACTTCCTGTGGCCTACTCTTTCCAGCAGAGTAGTAAGATGTTCTAACATCTTAAAGTTCTTAACTCTCAATAAACTTGGGTTCCTTGGTCCTTAAGGCCATCTACTTTTGGTGTCATCTCTTAACACTCAACTCTGTGAAAATTAGCCTCTAAGATTCTTCCAGTAACCCTCATTCCTGGTATTCACATCCTTGTATGTCTCCTCCCACAATGAATAGGGAGTAGACCAGATGGCCCAGTAGAGCACATGACAGTGTGAGGCTTCCAAACCCAGGTCACAAAAGGCATGGAAGCTTCTACTGGGTCTCCGGGATCACTAGCTTGGGTGGAGCCAGCAGCCATGCCATGAGGATACTCAAGCACCTCTGGAAGAAGTCCACGTGAAGGACACAGGCCTCCTGCCACTTCCCAGCCATGTGGTTTAACCTCCTTGGGAACATATCCTTCATCTTAAGAGTACTGCAGTCTCAACCGATTCTACTTCATTTCACTGGAGACTGAGACAGAATTGCCAAGCCAAGATAGTCTTTAACTTCTGACTGCGGAAAACTGTGAGAATGGATGAGGATGATTATTTTTTAAGCCATTACATTTTGGTTTATTACATAGCATTAAATGATTAACACAATATTTATAACCTTCCATCTAATACACTGGAGAAGGCAATGCCACCCCACTCCAGTACTCTTGCCTGGAAAATCCCATGGATGGAGGAGCCTGGTAGGCTGCAGTCCACGTGGGTCACGAAGAGTCGGACACGACTGAGCGACTTCCCTTTCACTTTTCACTTTCATGCATTGGAGAAGGAAATGGTAACCCACTCCAATGTTCTTGCCTGGAGAATCCCAGGGAGGGGGGAGCCTTGTGGGCTGCCATCTATGGGGTTACAAAGAGTCGGACACAACTAAAGTGGCTTAGCAGTAGCAGTATCTAATACACAGGGGCTTCCCAGGTGGCTCAGTGGTATAAGAATCTGCCTGCAGTGCAAAAGACACTGGAGGGGTGGGTTCAATCCCTGGGTAGAGAAGATGCCCTGGAGGAGGGCATGGCAACCTGCTCCAGTATTCTTGCCTGGAAAATCCCACGGACAGAGGAGCCTGATGGGCTGCAGTCCATGGGGCCATAAAGAGTCAGACATGACTGAACACACACATCTAATACACAGCACAGTTCTCCGCATTCTACTTCCTTTCTTCTCTTTTTACACCCCTCTTCTCAGAGAATGAAACTAATGGCAAACTGATAAGTGAATTGTCCGTATTATTCTTCTTTGTAGAGAATGCCTTCTTTTCCCTTCTTGCCAATCATCCAAAGTTTGGCTCAATCTCCACTTCTATGAAGCTTTTGACCTACTATATTTTACCAGTCTTTGCCTCAGTACCTCACTGTTGGTACTTCAGAAGTATTTACCATCCCATATCATTTATTTTACACATATCTTTGTACAGATAAGACTGATGCAGATTTCTTGTGTCTCCCACAGCACCTAGCATAATGCTACACAAGTAGCAGCTACTCTGGGGAAGTGATTTAATTTTTAGTAGGCCATCATCTGGAGAAGGAAATGGCAGCCCACTCCAGTATTCTTGCCTGGAAAATCCCATGGACGGCGGAGCCTGGTAGGCTACTGTCCATGGGGTCGCAAAGAGTCGGACACGACTGAGCGACTTCGCTTCAGGCCATCATCCAGTCGAATCAAAATCTGGAAAAACAGTACTTCTTAGTCTGAATTCCAAAGTTTTGATTTAAAGATTGAAATAAGCAATTTTCAGACTGTTTTTAGGTATACAGGGTTTATGTTCTACATATAAAAGGGAAATTTAAAGCAAGAATAATTAAATAAGCACATTAAAGTCATAGCATGTGACAAGGGCCAAGACTACAAAAAGTGCAGCAAATGAACTTGTGTTCGTTATAGGATCCTGTATACCATCCAACAAGAGTCCAGTAATCTTTCTGTTCCTCTTAGCATTCTGTTCTCTCTCCCTGGGGATGCTAATATAATGATTCCTGAAAGAAAAAAAAATATGGTCCACAGAAGTGGAAATATGTTTCACTGTAAGTAAATGGCTTCAGAAATTCATCAACACTTTAATTTCAGAAAACATTTTTGGAGTAGATTGTCAGCATATCCAAATTGTATTTGTAACTTGCATTTCAAATTAAACCTTAAAATCATTGCTTGCTCCCTCTATAAATCATAGATATCTCAGAATAATGAATTAACAGGGGTCTCCAGAGAAAGAATCTATCTGTCCATCCGTGTATCTATTTAACTACTGAGATAGAACCAATATAATCTATTTGTCTATCTCTCTGTCCATCTCAAGAGATTCTAAGGAACAATTGTGAGGTGGCAAATTTGAAATTCGTAGGGTAAATCAGCAGGCTGCAAATTCACACAGGATTTCTATGTTATAGTCTTGAGGCAAAAATTCCTTCTTTGGTAGGAAACTTCAGTTTTTGCTTTGAAGGCCTTCAACTAATTGGATGAGGCCCACCCACCCTCTGGAGGGTGATGGGCTTTGCCTAAATTGATTGTAATGTTAAACACATCTACACAGCATTTTTGCAGCAACATCTATACCAGTGTTTGAACAAACACATGGGCACCACAGCTTAATCAAGTTTACACATTAATCATTTGATACCGTACTTGAGAAAGTAGGCTTTTAAAACATTTATTTGACTTCTTCGTTTTCTGTACCACCACATATTGAGTCCTCCAAATACTCTGGGAATCACACACAAAATCAGAGACACACTGAGCCATGAGTGAATCACCAACACAACCATGATTAGTAGGAATAAATCCTATCTAATTAATTATAGGAACAAACTTCAGAAACTTAATTTTCTATAGGTGTTTATTAATAAGTAACTTTGTATAATATTAAAACAGAACCTAAGGGGAGAATGTGACTCACCACTAGAGCTAATAAAATGCCTTCTGCTACTGACTCAGTTTTTAAATATGCAATAACATGCATTCACAGAATGGCCAAATAATTCTCCAGTAAACTCTCCTAACAAAACTCTAATTCAAAACATGGATTGGTATCAGAGAAGTAGCTTTTCCCCTCAAAGAAGGTATATGCAAATATCCAGAGATTTCACCATGTACAGGGTGACAAACAGATGGGGAGGAATGATTTCAGAAATGATTTCACCCTCTCACATTTCCCAAATGACCTAATGACACAGTCAGAGGTGCAAAATGCCACAACTTACGATAATTCTTGGGGTCTAATGAAGCACTGGAGGTGTCTGAAAATGTTCCTAGAAATGGAAAAGTCTATCCTGTTAAAATTCCCAAGTCATGTTGGAAATGCGTTTCCTGACCCAAAGGTTCTTACTTACCAGCCTTTTATTCAAAAAAGTGCTGCTAGCACTGAGTAGATGAAGAAATAAAGGGTATATGCATGGGCAACAGTCTCAGGAGGTTTTTGTATTTAGTTAGAGCATGACTGTAACATTTTAGCATGGTTTAGTGGGATATTTGGGGTTTCCCTGGTGGCTCAGATGGTAAAGAATCCACATTTCCTGCAATGCAGGAGACCTGAGTTTGATCCCTGGGTTGGAAAGATCCCCTGGAGAAGGAAATGGCAACCCATTCCAGTATTCTTGCCTGGAGAATTCCATGGACAGAGGTATCTGGTGGGCTACAGTCCATGGGGTTGCAAAGAGTTGGACACGACTGAGCGACTAACACTCATTCAGTCAGTGGGATCTTTATTGTAGAAAATGAGTGACCCTCTAAAAGCAGAACTGGGAAGCATAGTTAACAGGAGAATCGTGTTTTTGATTTAAAGATTCTAAGGAAGTGTTGAAAATAGAAATTTACACATCCTTATTGGTTCACAGTCTCAGTATCCAAATTAACCATTTAAGGTCTTGAAACCAAATTGTTTGAAAAGTTTTATTTGGTAGCAGAAATTATCTACAATTTGATCTTTACAAAAGAAGATATGCAAGAAGGGAGAAATAAATTTATACATAAGATTCTGCTGTGGAAATTTGGGATGGTTATCAACAATCAATTTAGGTTACAAGAACTCACACAAAGCCATGTCTTTTTAGTAAAGGAAGCAAGAAGCTAGATTAATCCCTTGATGAAACAGACTGTTGAAACTCATAATATACATTATACTGAACCTAAAGAAAGATAAATCTATGGAAGATGAATTATTTCAAGTTGCAGTAATATATAAACATATTGATCAGATTAAAACCAATCATCTCAAAACCTGACAAGTAATTTTTCATCATCACAAATCCATGATGTCTAAAATATTCATTTGCGCCATGGCTTTTCATCTCACAGTTGTTCGTATTTTAAATTATGTACAGATTTACATAAAGCAGATGTTACTGTTTTTCTGGAGTATGACACCCTCTCTCTGGATCCAGTTGGTTTGGTCATGTTATGTCAATCCTGTTAAAAAGCTGATTGTTTATCTAACAATGGAGGGTAAGGCCAACTGCAATGACCCAAAGATAGGAATAAAAAGGATTGGCCCACATTGTTGCTTCTAAAATTTTTAAGGCTAACACATTTTTAAAAAGATAATTCACTTGAAATACTAACACTGATAATTGATGGGTCAAATAAAGAGGCACTAAGAGTGTTTGTGAGTATCTAAGCATTATGCCTAAGGTATAGTGTATAGGCATAAAATAGTTAATAGCTAAACAAAACATAAAAAATACTGTTTTTGGTAGAGGGGGAATGCAGGCAACTTCCCACTAGTAGAAAAACAAACACTGGGGTTTAATTTCCAGCTTGACTGAGTTTATGAAGATTATAAGCTCCCATGAATTAAATATAAAGAGTTCAGGGGGAATTATGACTTATGACATTAATATACAAGCATGGCAGTATTTCTGTATCAAATTAGTCTATGATTAAATACAATGCTATATATACATACACACACTCATAGTACCTTTATAGAAATCTCTAAGATGCTCACAGTGGCTTATACAGTATTGATGAAAAATAAAGATGAAAATGTATAGCATGTAGATAAAAATTATTTTTATAGCTTACTGAGTGATACCTCCTGTGGGTTAAGTAGCTTAAATTGTTCAAGTTCAAATTTTGATTTTTTAAAGTGGCATTGCACACTGGTATTCAAACTATCATGAAATTGTACAGTTTTTCAAAAGAAAGACTAGAAGGGAAAGAGCATAAACGTGGTAGAGAAAGACTTCTGATTTATAACTGAACTGTTACGTGGTTAACAAGTGGTGTTCAACACGTCTGGCCAAAACTCAGCTTCTTGCAGGTGATTAAGGGTATTAAGGCGTCTGTTTTCCCAATGGCTTAACGGTAAAGAATCTGCCTTCAATGCAGGAGGCACAAGAGACATGGGTTTGATCCCTGGGTCAGGTAGATCCCCTGGAGAAGGAAATGGCAACCCACTCCAGTATTCTTGCCTGGAAAATTCCATGGACAGAGAAGTCTGGCGGGGCTACAGTCCATGGAGTTGCAAAGAGAAACAACTTGAGCATGCTCTCATATGTGTATTTACATATATATGTGTATACACATATAGGTATTAAAAATGTTTGATTCAAATTTTGTTTTTATAAAAGTGCATAGTTTAAAAACTTACTAAATATTCTGCCACACTGAAGTAGTAGTACCACGCTTATGTATAAATTTCTACTACCAGGATAATTTATGTATAAACTGGGACTACGACTATAACTATCTCTAATTAAAGCATCTCCTGTAATGTGTGTTTAAACCCTATTATTTTACTTACTTACATTTGCATGAATCAAAATTCTCTTGATAGTACTCAAATGACAAGGCAAAGAAACAGACTGGCGGCTGAGGCTTCACCAACTATAATCTCAACTTCACATTTGTGTTACTTAGAAATCAATATTAGATTCTTAGTAATGGACTAAGACAAGCAGACAAATGTGGACTCAAATACGGTTACACTGATTAAATGGACTTTTCAGGCTTTATGTATTGGGCTTATACAAAGTTTACTTAAAAAAGATTCTAGCACTAAAAATTGTTTGGGAGATACTGCTCTGTAAGAGACTCTCTTTCCATTTAGTTTGTTAATCCAGTGTTTAATGTGAATTACTTTAATAAACTGCCTAATACATTTCAATTCTTAAATTACTCAGCCTAATGGCAAAATTTCTACAAATTAGTGTTGTGGGTCTTCAAAACTGATAACTTGTAAAATATTGAGAAATTCCACTAAAAAATTCATAATTGCCTTAGGCTTTTCTGATAGGTCACATTTAAAACAATATTTCTAACTTTGAATTAGTCACATCTCTATTGTTATATTCTAAATCTCAAAATATGTTTATCCTCCATGCCAACACAAGTTAAGTATCCTCACACTAAAACTGTGTTATGTGTTTTGATAGTTCAGGAACATTTCAATGATTTTTTTACTTTATTTTGTGGTTTCATTATAAAACAACTTGCACACACCAAACTCAAACAATTTTTTTATTTAAAAACCCACCTCAAAATTCAGTTCTGGTTTTAGTTTCTGTTTAAAAATAAGCAAACATTTAAAAGCATCAAATGTTATTCATCTACAATTCATCTTGTTATGAACGTTTTTTCAGTTCATGGAGGGGACATAAACCCACTATATAAGTCAGGCACAATACAGTGGCCAAGAGGCCAGAAATCAGGGCACATCTGTGTTCTCAGGCAACAGTTAGAGGTCCGAATGGGATGGGGAACGTGACTCTGCTGTAGGCTCTCCGATCTCTATGCCCCCTCCAAAAACTGTTAGTAAGTCTCAAATCAGTACATAAGAGATTGTATGTAACGTACTTAAAATCCAATGAAACCAACAACTATATCTGCTTTCTAAATTACATTGCAAAGCCAAGACAGATAAATTATAGCCTCACTATATATAATGTGTGGTCTTGATATCCATGTCATAGGACCATGTTATAGGTGAGACAGAATTATATGATACCTCTGGTGGTTTCAGAAATCTAGATGGAAGAAGTCCATGGCTATAAGATTTCACATCATAGCAAGGCTCCACTATTTCTTGAATTGGGGCAGTGAATATAAATCACAGTACAAAATCGTTAATTTTTTTTTTTTTACTGGAAAAGCAATAGGTGCTACATATGAGAATCACTTATATAACATCTATTTAAAAAAAACAATGCAGATATAAAACATTAATTGCATAGGGATTTAAATAGGATAAGGCCAAGAAGAATATTAAGTAAAGTTTTTTAAAAAACCATAGAAAGGGCACTATGGTGTCAAAAGACAGAATTTCATTCTTAGAGCAATAAATCTGCATGACTGTCTAATTAAAAGTCACAGTATGTTGCTATAACTAACAGTGAATATCAACTGTGTCATTAATTCCAAACTGGAAAACAACAACGTTAGAGGATTAACAAGAACACAACTAAAGCTCGTTGTATAAACCTGATCAGTGTATTAGCACATCAGTGCCTGGTACGTACCTGATTAGCTGTATAATCTACACTTTGCAAATAACGTAAATTTTAATACATGGTAACAAGTGTGAGAGCACATCCTCACTGCATGCCATCAGTGACTTATACGCTTACTTGATAGTGTCATTATTCACTCTTTCCAAGGTGTTAAGATCCCACCCGGCAGAATCTTCACTCAATGAACCAAAAACACTGTAATTAACAAAATATAACAGTTCCACCATTGAAAACTAAATGTCCACGAACCAGAGAACTGAGTCCTGATACCAGGATGGACACGATGTTCAGCGCTTTGAAAGGCATTGAATGATGAGTCCAACTCTCCTTTGTATTTTAAGCTAACGATTACCCCATGAAGTTTCAGGTAGAATGGCAGACCGTGAATGTGCTTCTCATGCCATGTCGTTACCCTGCAGGTGAAAGAGCAATTTCTCAATGGGAAAGTAGCTTAGTTTACTCAGCATCGTTCTTGAGGAAAAGCAAGAATTCCCAACAGAATCGTGTTAAGGTCCATTTGGGAATACCCAAACCAACGCTTCAAATGAAAAAGTGCATAAATACAGTAATACTACTAGTGTGTTAACTACAGAACAAATGTTTCTCTGGGAACCAAACAATAGTATTTTCCCACATTATTTACATGTGATGAATTGTTCCGATACCACAAAGCACCATTTACAGTCTTGACAGCTTGGTGAAGCCTAAAAGGTCCTCCGACTCTGACTCTATTTAGTTGAGGATCTACCTAGAGTAGAAGGGTCAAGTTATCTCGGGTCAAGCAGGATTCCTCTTTACAGTTCAGTCCTCTTTCGTTCAGACACATTAAAGCAGTCTTTTCATTTCACATTCTTGGCTGGTGTTTCGGACTCTGTGGATTGCCTCCCATCGGTCCAGGCTTCCCGGGTGCTTTTCAGAGCGAGGGTCTTCTGTTGGTCAACCACCACATAGTCCACTCTCTCGTCAGCCACACTGCTGCCTGAGCCGCTGCTCTTTTGCTAAAAAGCAAAGGAAAAAAACCCCATAAGTTCCCGCAGAAGAAGGAGTGCTTCTGCGTGAACTCCAGTCTTAAAACATAAGCACATAGACACTGTGAGTAACTTCTGAAATTCTACTGGTTCACCAAAAAATAACACAAACGACTGCAATTTAATGATACTGTCACTATCCTAACTGAACTCTGCTTTTCCACTAATTTTAGAATTCTTATATTTAAGAACTAGGCACTTCCCTCATGATCCAGTAGCTAAGACTCCATGCTCCTAATGCAGGAAAGTGTAAATAAACAGTGTCTGTATAATAAGAATGTGTGTGTGTGTTAGCCGCTATGTCCGACTCTGTGACCCCATGGACTGCATCGCCCCCGCCCCCACCACCAGGCTCCCCTGTTCCTGGAATTCTCCAGGTAAGGACACTGGAGTGGGTTGCCATTTCCTCCTCCATGATATCATAAGAATGCAGCTAATAATAACATCTAATTTGTGAGTATAACAACACCAACAAAAAACTTAAAACTTTTGGACAAAGTCAGTAAGGGAGTAATTTGAGTAACTAACATTGGAAAGAGAGTGAAGACCATGATTAACTGTGGAACTTCAGAAGTTTCTAAGCAAACATTTTAATGATAATCCCTAAGGCAGTATAAAATATGTAACTTCCATGCCATTAGACATGAAAAAATAAATTAATCTGCATAACTGTTGTTTGTGATTTATCAAAAGGCATTAAGTAATAGACTTTTCTAAACTTAAATTAAACATACTAATAGAGTTCCCTCAAAGGAGACAGATCTTCAGGTTTCATTTGTGAGCTAAGTACATTTATAGAAAGAGGTTTTACTTACCTTACGTGGTGGTGTGGATTTCCCAGAATCTAAATCTAGATCTAGGTATTCCACTTGTTTGTCTCCTTTGGGCTTGATCATTGGGCTGTTTCCTCCATCAAGACTATTACTGCCAAAAAGATTCTGAAAGTACAATATAGTAAAATGAACTGTCAAACATTCATGAGACATACTGCTCTTTACCTTGTCTGCCATCTATATAAGCCTAAATATTAATTTTAGGAGAATATAGCTTGAAGAAATATCTCCATAGAAAATAGTATTTTAGGATTGGGAAAGATAAGTACTATTTTAAAAACTGATCAAAACATAGCTTTGGGACTTCCTTGGTGGTCCAGTGGGTGGGAGTCTGCCTGCCAATGCAGGGGACGTGGGTTCGATCCCTGGTCTGGGAGGATTCCACATGCCCTGGGGCAATTAAGCCCAGGCGTTGCAACTACTGAGCCCCGCATACCTCAGCTACTGAAGCCCATGCGGCACAACGCGAGAAGCCACCACATTGAGAAAGCCCAGGCACTGCCACTAGAGAGCCCACATGCAGAACGAGGGCCCAGTGCAGCCAAAAATAAATAAACTGTAAAAACAACAACCCAAAATTAAAAAAAAAAGCTTAGGTAAGCGAGCTAAAAATAGTTTGAAGAGTAAAACTTGGTTCCAACTANTACTATTTTAAAAACTGATCAAAACATAGCTTTGGGACTTCCCTGGTGGTCCAGTGGGTGGGAGTCTGCCTGCCAATGCAGGGGACGTGGGTTCGATCCCTGGTCTGGGAGGATTCCACATGCCCTGGGGCAATTAAGCCCAGGCGTTGCAACTACTGAGCCCTGCATACCTCAGCTACTGAAGCCCATGCGGCACAACGCGAGAAGCCACCACATTGAGAAAGCCCAGGCACTGCCACTAGAGAGCCCACATGCAGAACGAGGGCCCAGTGCAGCCAAAAATAAATAAACGGTAAAAACAACAACCCAAAATTAAAAAAAAAGCTTAGGTAAGCGAGCTAAAAATAGTTTGAAGAGTAAAACTTGGTTCCAACTAAGACTGGGCCGTCAAGCTATAGCTAGTTGGAACAGTTCTATCTCAGTGCTATCTGAACTCAATTACATTCTTTCACTATAGGATCCTTATAGTCCATATTTTCTGATTAATTTTGTTTGTTTTTAGGGATTGACCAAGATGGTGGAAAGGACCTGAGCTCACACTTAAAGTTCTACATTTAAAGGCTTTCATGCTAAAGTATGGTAACTAAAGGCTATGAATACTGACTCTATCGCAAAGACTATTTTCCAACCATCTGGAATTTTTACTACTTATTTCTATCTTCTCTTAGCCACATCTTTCTGTCCCTAACAGGGGCTGTACTAGAAGGACTACTGTCTAAGAAAAGAAAAAGAAAAAAGGAAGACAGAGGAAGCAGTAAAGAACAAGAACAAAAAAGCCTGAGGCAGAAAAGTGAAAAGAAATAGGTTATTAGGAACATGACGATCAATGCTAAATAAAAAGGAAAGGATGGTGTGAATTTATATCCCTGCATACACCCTCTACTCTGATTATTGACAGTCTTCAAACGTGCTCCAGCAAATGATTTGTTCCCAGGCCTTGCTGCAGCCTTAACTAAGAAGGTTCCTGACTTCTCCTAAGTGACGTTACATGCTTACTGGGGGCTTTCCCCTTGTACCCTCTACCACATGGACACTATTGTTCACACGTTAGCTCATTGTTTTGAAGAAAACCATAATGATGTAATCGACTTGACAATTTTATACTTGTTTGAATGAACAACACAATTGGAAAGCTGCATAAATCTGCTTCTGTTGATTCTTTCATACTGCTACTCCATTTCTTTTGCGTTAAACAGTAAAACGTGATTTAGGGAAAGGATGATTGCTAGGAAAACACTGAGTTTATTCACTCACTTGTAAACGGAGCTGCTGACAGCCTGTGTGAAACACAGGAAAAGGTGCTCCTTTCTGGGGCAACAAAGTTCTGCCCCAGGACCCACAGCCTAGGGAGCAGGACATGGTCTGGGCTGCATGTACTCGAATGCAGTGCGTGTGTGCGCGGTTTGCTGTATATACTACGTACTGCGCATGGCAGGTGGATTCAGTAGACAATCTGCATTAATGAATGGGATGGACCTATCTGTAGGAGTAGCTTTTTAAACCAAATCGATCAACTACTGCCAATAAAACATTAAAAAAGCACTGACAGTAACACACAGGGCACACAAAATACAAGCAAATATTACTGCTCAGTTAGTATAAATAGCTATTCTTCCCCCCAACCCTGTCTTTATGTGATTCATGAAAGACTGAAATCTTTTTCTCTAAATGACTCCATATCTCACGCTCATATAAAAAACCAAGCTGGACTGCGTGTGGGAGTATGTGAAATTTTGTATTAAAATGCAGTGAGAGCTCATACCTGGAATTTCCCTAACTGAAAATATACAGAATTATTCCCAGCACTTCAGGCTATGAACAGAACCCTTGAGTTCATGTGATGTACACGTTTAATCTAAGTAAGTTGTTCCTAAAGTGAATTTCTCAGGATTGCTAGTTAAATTGTGCTCTGTCTAATAATTAATAGAACTGGAATTTTTTTCATCCTTAAGTATTGTTAAAATCTATGTCTCGACAAAAAAAGTCTGTTTGCTCTCTATCTAATCTCAACTGGGTACAGCCTGTGTCTGCCTTCTAGTTTTTAACAGTGTTTTCCCAAAAGAGTTAGAAAAACCCTAAGATTCTATCTAGGAGTTATTATGAAGTGTTCTGTGAATTAAAAGAAAAAAAAAATAGTTGGACTTCCCTGGTGGTCCAGTGGTTAAGACTTTGCACTTCCACCGCAGGGAGCAAGCCTTTGGTTCCTTAGTCAGGGAACCAAGATCCGGCATGCCATGTGTCACGGCCAAAAAAAAAAGAGAAAAAATAGCAGTGCTTTGTTTTTCTAAAATTCTTGAAAAAAATACATACAAGTATTAAACATATTTTTGTTACTGTTACAAACAATATATATGTCTTTAGTAATGATGTACCATAACTTGAATTTCAGGTGCTTAATTAAGTGAATTTCATAACTTACTTTTCAACCCTTAATGAACAAGAAGGGTTCATTTCATGAATGCTTGATTTTAGATCTTTGTGTAAATGAATACACAAAGCATCCTGAGTGCCCTGATGTGAATCTGGATAAATGCATTATAAAATGCTTCCAGTATAAAGCATTTTCTTGAATGGTTTCCAACATCAAGTACATATGAAGAGAAATATAACTGGAAATTTTTTTTATCATTTTTATCTAACTTATATCTACTTTATAGATATAGTATTACCCTCTGACCCGATATTGGTTTTAGACTTGATGATCTGCTTTTCAAAAGCATTTTTAAAACTCTCCTTAACTTCTTATTCAAATTCCTCACTCTCCAGTATGGAATTAATTAAAATATATACAGAGCAAAAGAAAAAAAAAGTTGTCCTTTTCCCTGAAGTAAATAAAGGTGGATGGGTAACATGTACGAACTGGAAGAAAGGCTGAGCGCCAACGACTCAGAAGGGCTGCTGAGGAAGAGAGATGTTAAGAGAAGACGCTACTTACGGAGTCTTCACTGGATAGGTTGGGGTTCATGGGAACGTAATTCTCTTCACTGTCGTGCGAGTCACTGCTTGAAGTTGTGCTGTGCACAGAATCTGGCCGGGGAGACAGGGGGAACCTGCAGGAGCTGAGGGCAGAGAGGGTCGTCACAAACACACAGCCTGACCCAGGTTTCTCAGCTTGCTTCCACGGCAAGAATAAGAGAGAGGGCATATTCTTCCCAGAAGTATTGAAGCTTGTAATCATTTACCATACATATTTACTACAGTACACTTTATTGCAGACATTCAAACACACATCTAGTATTTATAGCTATTTGTAAACATATTTAAAGAGAAATTTATACAGATATTAAAAAAAAAAACTTTGAAAGGTTACTTTCCATTTATAGTTATTACAAAATATTGGCTATATTCTCCATGTTGTATAACACATTCTTGAGCCTATGTTATGCCCAGTAGTTTGAACCTCCTCCTTGCCTTTCCCTACTGCGATCCCCCACCCTGTGTGGTAACCACTGGTTTATTCTCTACATCTACAAGTCTGCTTATGTAAAGGGATGCTGTGCTGTGCTAGGTCGGTTCAGCCATGTCCCACTCTTTGAGACCCTCTGGACTGTGGCCCACCAGGTTCCTCTGTCCATTGGATTCTCTAGGGCAAGAATACTGGAGTGGGTTGCCATGCCGTCCTCCAAGGGATCTTCCCAACTCAGGGACTGAACTCACATCTCCCCATAAAGGGATGTTTCTGGGCATTTAACAGCCTTGTGCAGAGCAAAAAAAAAACAAAAGACAAAAAACTATTGCTAATGATATGGGAGATAAATAGAAAGTCACAGCTTTAAAAAGGAAGATTTAAGAATTCTTACTTTTTAAAAAACTTGTTCATACATATAAAATATGAACACGTCAACACAGGTTTGTAACTGTGTACATTCATTTCCACGTATATATTTAAATGAATCTTTATTAAACAATCCTCACAAGAAACTTTCATAGTTTCCAGATCAATAGTTCTCAGAAATTTCTAGCCTCATGAACCTTTCACACTCTTAAAACCCCAAGGAACTTTTGTTTATAAGGTGATATCTATTGATATTCACCATATTACAAATAATAGAAAAAAAAATTAAACACAAGCATACACAAAGGCATACCCTATTAGCTGCCACAATGGTATCACCCAGTATTAGCCACCTCTGGAAAACTTCAGTGCACACTCATGAGAGAAGGAAAGTGGAAAAGCAAATGACGTCTTAGTATATTAATGAAAATAGTTTTGACTTCACAGAAACCCAAAAGGGGAGGGGTTCCCCAGACCATCCTCTGGGAACCACTGTTTTAGGTACTTTCCATTACAAAGAACAATTGAGCTATGTATTTTATACAAAGACTTACTCTCGAGCAAAACTCCTAGTGATGGGAGATCTAACTGGGGCTTGTAATTCTTCCCATTCTGGCAAAGGCTTTATTTCTAAAGGTGCTGGCTTGACTGAAACAAGAGAGAGAAAATGAGGTTTTAGTACATAGAAACTTGGAAAACATGACCTTCTTTCTACACCTCTACTACAGCCAGAGTACACCTAGGCCTGGCTATTTTTCACATGAGAAGTTCACAGATGTTATGTGATTTCTCCAAGGTTACACAGCTAAAAAAATTAGTGACAAAAGCTAAAATAGATAATTTCCTGACTGTTTACTGAAAGTCTAAATAAAGCTCTATTATTACATGTTGCTTCTTAATTGAAGTACATATTTTATGACTATAAACTTAATGAGAACAAGAAAGAGTAATATTGGCACAATTCCTTCATAGTTATTTGATTTATAATTTTCATTATTTCCTTATTTTATTTTTTCTACTAATGTTATATCGTCAAACACAGAGGTTTAATTTTCTATGTAAAAATGTTCCTCATTATCCACACTTAAGCATGAGCTGTGCAACTTTACATACAAAATGATGTTTCAAAAGCAATAAACATAACACTTAGCTAAAACCAAACACTTAGAAAGGAATCAATGATTAAAGTTTTGAAATTAATTTGGGTCCAGTCTGGAACCAAATAGAACAAAGCAATAATTACATCTTTATACTCAAACTCAGATCTGAGAAAGACCATAAAATTAAACAACTACCTCAAAGGTTTAGCTTCCTTTAACCAACAACATCCTCTATTAAATTAAGTAAAAATAAATGCTAATATTCTTATTAGCTTTATTTGTAAGACGTCTTCACTAACTTACCCCATTACTGCAATCAATAACTGTAAGAAGTAACTACTCTGCTAGTATATACCACAGAGCTCTTTGCCCTCAAAGTAAGACTCAGATTCCAGGAATACAGAAAATGTGCAAAAGAACTACAACAATATTATCTGTTAATATTTATTATAATTTAGGAGACTATTTAAACATGTTAGGTAAACATTTTATAGTTACATTTCATCCTACCACTCTAAAGAAAAAAATTTTCATGTTTTTCTTGGTATCCCTCCTCCAGCCTTTGTCCATATGTATGTACTTTGAAACACCAAGTTATAATTACCTTCAAACTATACAATAGGTAGCCATTATAAAGGATTATGTGGATTCAATGAAGCTTATGCGAAAGTATTCTTGTCAACTCAAATACAAAAAAAATTCAATGTGTTTTTCTGAAGGCTACATTGATTTCAGTTCGAGTTAAAATAATTTTGTTCACCTTTACTCTTAAGATGGACTTGTACAGAATATTGTGCTTACTGAAAGCATTTAACTCTGATGTGTCACTTTTTTAAAGTCCAAAGACAAATAGCAGTTTAGCTGTCAAATTCTAAGTAATGGCATAAAATAATGAATCAATGGAAATGATTGTATATTGTCTCAGAACAGAATATATACATTACACATAAATACAGGAGACGGTTGGAACTCACAAGCAGTTCACAAGTTTAAAGAAATCACTGTACTGATGTCTAAAAGGTTAAAAGAATAATACGAAAGGGCAAGACTGAACATCATACATGATCAAATATTTAACATGCTGCTGTTAATGGCATAACAAATAGACTCATTGTATATTATGGGAAGCATTCACTTTAGAAAGTATATGCTGGTAAGTTTTATTTCCAACAGCAATAGAATTTAAGACTCTTCTTTACTTTTAAAGGAAAAAAAAAAAAAATCACAGAATAATCCCAACACCCCATCCAGCATGCGGTGCTAAAGTACATACCCTTTCTTCTTGTAGCAAAGTCACCTATGGTTTGTGAATCAGTTCGCTCTAAACCATGGGGTTTGGGTCTTAAAATTTTAGGACTTTGACCTAATTGGTAAAAAGAAGACTCTCTTAATATAATGTTATTTTTTTAATTGGAAAAAAAAATGGATTCTGTTAAAAAAACAACAGAGCCCTGAGCAGAAACATTACATCTCAAAAGCATCAACATAGTTTGTTTGTGCAGACTATTTCAGTCCTGCTACTGCATATCATTCATGCTTAAAACCACAGGAACCAGAAAGCTGCATGCAACAATGTCACAAGCAAACTGTTATAAAAGACGGGAGGGTTTTAGTGACTTAACCACCTAGTTAGTTGTTATATTTGGAGGAACGGAGGAAAACTATGTGCCATGTTAGTTTTTCTTCTAACATGTCTTAGAAAACTGGATTGAAGAAAAAAATGATAAAACCTTACAGTGAGGCAGCAGGTCCATCTTTTCTTTGAAGTCTGGTGTCTCATATCAAAGTGCCAAGGCCTACTTTCGTAATTTGATGGAGGTGTTCTAAAAACCTTAAGCTGACTACTCCTTCATCTCCTGAAAGCACCCTTCTAGAGAAGCAACGCTACAATGTCTGCAAATCCAAAGTCAAAGCCAAGACCAGCATTCCTTTCCCCTGGATACTCAGTGCCTCCCTGTGATGCCGTTTTGTAAGGATTAGATGTCTAGATTCCGGAACCGCTGATTACTTGATTTAATATGAGAATTGTTTTGTTTTTTGGTCATGCACCATGTAGCTTGCAGTTCCCCAACCAGGGACTGAATGTACGCCCCTAGTGGCGAGGACACAGAGGCCTAACCACTGGATCACCAGCGAATTCCCAAGTTTTAATGTGAGAATTGGCGAGCATAAATTCAGTTGCTATCTCCCTGCCCCCCCGGCCTGCCTCCTCCCCTATAATCTCCACCATGTACAAGTACTGCTGAAAAGCCTTGTGAAAAGTATAGGTTTACCATCCAGCAAGTGGGCTCATACTTCTTCCCACTGAAAGCCTGGAGATGCTGGGGTAGCAATGTCATTTCAATCAGGAATTTAAACTACTTTATTCTCAATGACACCAAATCCTCTTTTTTTCTTGGCATTTACAAAACTGAGTTGACATCTATTATATTAGATGGCAAAATTAGTTTGCTGATTCAACACTGATAGCTAGCACCTCACTGACCGAAATCTACAAGTTTTTGAAAATATGATTTTCTAGCTTATAAAACAGGAAAATTCCCTAATTCACAGGTACTCTCAAAGGTACTCTTTAGTTGTCTTCATAGAAGAATACTTTATTAAGTGAATTTTTTTTTTTACAGAGCATTTATAGAATTTACATGTATTTTCTACTCCATGCAACAATTCAGGTTGATTTTAGGACAAATGTCTAAAGGTGAAAATGTCCTGAATTTAACCTAGTCACTTAGGCATTTTGATAGCTTCTTTTCTTTGTATTTTTATTGCCTGGCTCAATCTGACATTTACATTCCAGACAGAAATTAAAGTGTTAGTCTCTCAGTCATCTTCCACTCTTTGTGACCTCATTGACTCTAGCCTACCAGGCTCCTCTGTCCATGGGATTTTCCAGGCAAGAATACTGGAGTGGGTTGCCATTCCCTTCTCCAGGGGATCTTCCCGACCCTGGGATTAAACCCTCATCTCCTGCATTGGTAGGCAGGCTGAAATGAAAATGAAAGTGATACTCAAGTGATGGTTCAATAATGATTGGGTTGGTCAAAAGGTTCATTCAGGTTATGAACCTTTTGGCCAACTCAATATTTATGAGAGAAAGGAGAAAAATCCAAAGTATATGTACTCTCCTCTACAGCCTGAAGGCAAACATTTATTTGAATGTTTCTCTGATTACTTAAGAAAAGTAAAAATAATGAGTAAGAAATAAGAATACTAAAGTAAAGGCAAAAAATGAACCAACTTTGAGGATACACTATTCTCAAATTCTGAGGGTTAATAATAACTCATCTGAGCCTCAGCCTTTAAATCCAAGGCAATTAGAAGTGGGCTTTAGCTAGACTAGTTTTAAACACAGAAAGTGACATGACACATTTTGTTTAGCAACCAGTACTGACTACTGGTGAAATCCCCATTGCACTGTAACCATTGCAGATTAGAATAATCTCATCCAGGACTGTCAATCTCTGGATCGTGTGATAGGCTTCCTCATTGGTAACACAACTTGGTAAATCTTAACCTCTGATTCAGATCTACTCCAGGATCCTTATTTGCATATTGACAAAGCCACCCCCACATGGAGGTTCTGCAGACTTTCACACTACATGTTCAAAAATGGAATTTAGCTTTTCCAACCCACCATGCATCTGCTTTGCTTCCTCTCTCTTCACTTGCTGAGGCAGATCTCTTAGGAGTTACTATAGATTTCACTTCCTCTCTAATCTCCCTATATCAATTTTAATTTCTATTTATAATGACAATAGTTTGTTTTCATTCAGCCAAGAAAATGACAAAATCTGAAGTCTGAAGCTCTTCCTTCCATTTTTAATGTGCACTTTATTTACTTACCTGGTTTGTTTTTCAGAAAATGATGAACTCACGTGTATGGCAAAATGACCTCCATCTATACTTCAAGTGCCCTCCAAGCTTGTAACAAAAATCACTCTAGGTCCCTCACTGGAGGCAGTAATGAGAACCACAAAGGGGACTTTTGTTAATGCCTTTCTGTCTGATCATCTCTAAAGTAAGGCTTTTAGAACCCTGGGTTTTGAAAACCTGGCAAAGCACTCTTCAAAGAAGATGCTGAAGCAGCAGTATGATTGTATAACACTGTACATTTTTAAAAATGCCATTTTTCCCCCATCATAGCCTTAAATCTTAGAATGAACTTTCTAGAGGCTAATCTGAGTATGTTACTTGCCTCCATAAAACCTTTCAGTTGTGTTCTCAGAATAAAACCCAAACTCATTAGCACGGACTATTAGAGCCGCCAGGAGCCAGCACCTGCCAGGCCTTTGGCATTCCTTCCTGCATTCTTAACTTCCTCCCTCCCACCCAAGCCAGTCCTGTGCTCCCCCTGGTACGCTGTTGATTTGAACTAGAAGATCGTCTATCATCGTTTAATTGCCATTCATCCTCTCAGACTTTCCTCAGAGGAGGGAGCTAACAGTGCCAAGAGCTTACCTCAACCACAGTGCCTTTCTGTGCTAATTATGATAATGTGTTTACTTTTCTACCTCCTCCAGTAAACCGGGAGCTTCTAAATTATCTTTTCTTCCTTCCGCTTCAAGACCTCAGACCTATCCAAAGGTATATTCTATCACTGGGAGACCCTTCAATCTGTTTTGATGAACTGTCGATCTCTTAAAGCTTAATCTGATAGTGGTGTTTAATCTGATCAATGTTATAATTTTGTTTTTGTCTTGGAAGAGGAAAAAACAAAAAGCAACTGAATGTTGTTTCAAAAGGGGATCATTCCAAATATGATCAAGGCAGTCAGTAATACGAGGTGTCAAGCTTCAAAGAAGCAGATGCAATAGTTTTTGAAAAGTCCACACATGGTTAAGTATTATTTTATTTTAAATTGCTTTTTATTAATTTTTTTTCATTGTACTGCAGGGTATGCAGGATATTTCCCCAACCAGGGATCAAACCTGTGTCCCTTGCACTGGGAGCAAAGAGTCTTCACCACTGGCCTCCCAGAGGAAACTCAAGTATTATTTTTACTTACATAGATTCAACTCAAAGTGGAAAATTTATTTTCTCTATCATTATAGGTTTAACTTAGCCTGTTACTCATCCATCTGAAGTTTCAAAGATGATGCTACTATTTCCAGTAGGCATCTCAAATACCAAGAAAGAAGAAAACTAATTCATAATATTATTAGTCTCCGTTACTTCCAAGAAGCAATCAAGGTAGCACAATGAAAAACTTTTACACTTGTTTGAATGGTCTTATACAAAGGGGACTGTAATTGTGGTAATTATATTGGAGAGCATCAGTTGCACAGTTGTGTCAGACTCTTTTGGGACCCCATGAACTGCAGCCTGCCAGGCTCCTCTGTCCATGGGATTTCCCAGGCAAGAATACTGGAGTGGGTTGCCATTTCCTCCTCCAGAGGATCTTCCCAACCCAGGGATCGAACTTGGGTCTCCTGCATTGCAGATGGAGATGCATTTACCTGCTGAGGCATCAAAATGGAAGGTCAGGAAAAGGAAAAAAAGCCCAAAGGCAGAGGCTGTGCTATAAATATGCCCTCTACACTCATGTCCTTTAAACTGTAACCATCCATCCACAAGTCTGACTTGAGTCAAACTTTAATACTTGCTTATATTTACTGGTGTCATTCATTTATCCATCTTTCAAATATATATTATAGTACAAACACCATCCTTAAAAAAGCATGTTAATTTTTAACAACATTCAAAAAACTTCTTTAGAAGCTCCCTTGAAAAAAATTCTTATCCAAGATACCAGTGTGCCAAGATACCAGTGTAGCTGCATGATACATCTTCTGGGTGCTTCCTACACCAAAGTGAAGATCCAGCCAGACATGAAGATACTTTCACCAAACTTATGTACAGAATCACCAGAAGTAACCTCACACCGCTTTTGTGAAAAACCAGTACAACAACTAGTGGTCAGAACTGCTGTAGAAAGCCACAAATGGGCAAAGCCAAATGAAACAAAATAAAAAGACAGCATATCTGAGGCTTGAACAGCTGCTATTAATATGTCATGGTAGAAAGAGACTGAATGAGCCTAGTGAAGTGCAAGGATAAAAACCAGTAGGTTTATGTAAGGACTTACTTTAAGAGAAATCACAATATTTCACAGAAATTCCCCCAACTTTACAAAATTGCTTTTCCATTAAAATATGAAAGTTTCAGTTGAAGCAATCAAAACAGAATTTGTCTTGCATTTCCAATGACTCCTCTGCTTTCCTAATACTTAGTACAATACATGTAAATGATGATTTTTCTCCTCTATTAATATACATAAGGCATGGCTCAGAACAAATAATCTTGTGATAGAAATAGTATGGGTGAAAATATAGCTACTACAGTTGGGTGATGGATAAAGGATCCATGAAAATACATTAAATGTAAGTGTTTAAAACATGTATATATCTCTGCAGCTTCAATTACTTGGAAGTATTTGAAAAACTCATCTGCTAACTACTAATTACAGCAGCTGACATCTATAATTGGGGGTATAAACAAGACTAGAATGTCACTCATCTCCTGTAGACCCTTCCCAAAAACTCAATCACAGAAACTGGTTATATTGGGTGTTGAATTGGTTTTATTGAGTTTTGAAACTAAGGAAGCCATATTTTATAGAGCTAGGTTTGCTTATTACGAGGTTTAGTTAATAAGAGATACTAGAATAATAGATTGAGTCATATATCTGATGCTCAGTGAGAAAAACTTCAGGACAGTTTTATAGGTTAAGATTTTGTTTTTAAATGTATGCCAATTAACTTTTTAAAAAAGTATTTTAAAGTCTTTATTGAATTTGTTACAATATTGCTTCTGTTTTGATTTTCTTTTTTAGTCCTGAGGCATATAAAATCTTAGTTTCCCAACCAGGGATTGAACCCACACTCCTGCGTTGGAAGGTGAAGTCTTAACCACTGGACCACCAAGGAAATCTCTATAGTTTAAGATTTTAAGGATAAACTTTTCTCTAAGATTTGAATATTAAAACATTTTTCTCAAATAGCTATAACTTTCTAAAAAGTGAGTTGATAACGTGTGCCCTGCAGTATTAAATACTTTCCCATGCTTCCTCTCAAATCATATTAATTTTCAAAAGTAGAGCAGTGCTAAAGAACAGCAAAACACATTTTTTTTTTTTCTATTTGCATGCAGTATTTCCAGGTGGTACTAGTGGTAAAGAACCCTCCTGCCAATGCCAGACAGTTTTCCTGGATGGGGAGATCCCCTGGAGGAGGGCATGGCAATCCACTCCAATATTCTTGCCTGGAGAATTCCATGGACAGAGGAGCCTGGCAGAGTACAGTCCACGGGGTCTCAGAGTCAGAGATGACCAAAGCAACTTAGCACAGCATGTGCACATTTTCTAATTATCATGGAAACTTTTTGAGGTAAGCAAGGCAGATTTGTTATCCCCATTTTACAGATGAGGAAACCAAGTCCCTGAGGGCCAAGGGCCTTGACCAAGGCTCACAGCTGGGGACTGATGGAACTGGTACCCAAAATACACTTCTTATTTTTTTAAATTACTATGACTTTAGTAACCTCTTTACTGTTTTGCTAAACCTGTTCTCCTTTTTTTCTTATTTTCTTTGCCAAAAACTATGTGGAAATTTTATTCTGGGGGCTTTTTTAGTTCATTTCATATCTAAGCAATGATGCCAAATCAGTCATCTGACCCATGAGCTCAGGACTGTCTTTCAATAATTCAGCTTATTTTTTTTTTTCCCTGCTGTCCCATGTAACTTGTGGGATCTTAGTTCCCCTACCAGAGATTGAACTCAGGCCTTCAACGGTCAAAGCACAGTGTACTAACCACAAGGCCACAAGGGAAGTCCCTCAGCTCATTTTTTAAAGATGAAACAGAATCTTTCTTTAAAAGTAACTAAGGAATCTACTTTGTTCTGTTCTATAGTAGAGTCACCACAGGTTGGTTCAGAGGACTAAGATAATCTCTCATGTACTAGAACATATAGCACTTTCACTACATACATACGGAGGTATAATTATGCATACACATAATACATATGATGTACACATGCCATATTATTATGCTCTGTACATAAAATAATATATACCATAATGCAGGGTCCGTGAACTCTGTCAGACCTAGATGATACTAAAAATGTATGTTTTTACGTATGTTTCACTATGATCCTGAAACTTTTCCGTATCAATAGGAATCTTTTCTGATTCTGCGTTATGCTTACCACATGGAACCATGAACCATGAAATACACTGGGAATTTTCAAGCTGTGCTCTGCTGAGCCAGAGGGGAGCAAAGCCCGAAGGACTCACAGCTCTGGCCCTCACCCAAACCACTCCACCTCCATAATTATATAGGGACCTCAGGATATAAAACTGCTCCATTTGGTGTCAAAAGCTAGCGATCTGCTGCTCATGTGCAATAATTTAGAGGAAAACAAGAAAAGAATCAGTTGAGCATTAAAATGAAGATCTCTTTCACAGAGTTCATAACACTTCCATCTTAATCCTTCCACCATCTGTGGGCGCAATTATAAATCTATCCATGCCCAAACATATGTTTGTTTGTTGTAGGAAAAGAATAAAATGACGAGTGATGTCTAAATAGATTTTAAAGCAAATGAAGACCAAGAGAAACAAGAAGAGAAGTTATCACATAAAAAGCCTGGGACGCTCACGCCCTTTCTAAACCAGCCAGCGCCGATCATGGCCCTGCTGCCAGGGCTGTGTGGATGGCCAGGGGTGTGGCACACGACCGACGGGCTGACCAGCTGTCTGACCGAAGATGGGCACTTGACCCAAAGGCGGCCCGCACGTGGGCTGGCCTCCAATCCATAGTGTGGACGGACAAATGAGACCCATCTGACGGCGGCTGAGCGAGCTGGTAAGTCAGTAACGAACAAGGCAATTTTCAGGGGACATGGAAGCTGTGAGGGCCCAGAAAAAGCAGCCACGGGGCAGCATCAAAGAAAACAGGGAAGAATGTGATGGAGAAGCAAGGAGGATCAAAGACCTTCCAGAGGACAGAAATGCAGGGAAGGCAGGACAAAGCGACAGCCGCCGGGTAATGTCTCAGCTGCCCCTCACTTTCTCTGTTCATTTACTTAACAGCAGAACAAAATAAAGCTCATTGTCTTGAAGATATATCCCACTCTCAGTCTCTGTTTCCCACACCGGAACTTAACTAGAATAACTATTAAAGATCCAAGGCCAAGTTAATGAGAAGTTTACACCAACATTAACATGCTTTTAAAAAATCTACATACAGCACATGAGACTTTTCAAATGTGCTAGATGCCCCAGAGATGGTGCCCCGCATCCCACCGCCAACATACTAATTTATTTGGTTGCCAAAATGAAATCACACCAGCAGCATGCTGGTTTTAACCACTCGAATCCAAAATTTAAAAATGTGGGTATATATGACCAATTTGGCTGAAAAGTTTCTTTTATATTGAGTTCTTGACAAACCATGCCACCTTAGAATTTAATGTTATTTAAGAAGCCCAGGACAAAAGAATAGACCAGAAGCATTTGCTTATACCCCAGCCAAGGCAGAATCATTTTTCAGAAGTTGTTATATGAACAGAATACCAAGAGTGTATAAGCAACCTTGCTGTTCTTAAAGAATGATGTCAAGGGCACTAATAATCTCAAGTCTGCTTTGATATCAAATACTCTGGAGAAGAGGTTACCAAAGGGAAGAAAAGACCATATCTAGCTTGTAAAAGTGTGTGGTATGGTCTGCAGTGTTCTGTTCTGTTGTTTCAAATAATTAAATTAGCTAGTACAGCTTAGAAATCAAAAGATAATATAAGTAGAACCCACAAATTTGGACTTCTTTTGATAATCAGAATATTTTCCTCTAGGAGCTATGTTAATTTCACAAGTTTTCAAGGGGTGCCGCCAGGCAATGGTTAATTACTCCATTTGGATGGGGCAAGGGCATTTCAGTTTTTCCTAATTATCTCCCGCTGCTTGCCAATCCTGGTGAATGTTTTCGTTTGTAACCTCTGCTCTAGAGATAGGGGACTTAAAAACATACAGCATCAACATAGGACATAACAATTCTTAATCTCTAAAAAGGAATACCACTAAAGCAAGTGGATGACTAAGGTAGCATGAAGTACTTCTGAATTACTAGTCCAAATTCTGTTTTGGATTTAATGACAGTTAAATGTGGATCTAAACTGGTGACCCCTGGTCCTTTTGCCATGCCACGCTCTCTTTACCTTTTCTGTCTGGTTTGAGGTTCCGATCCACAGGGGGTGGTTCACAGTCTGCAACAGGAACTGGCCTTCTGGGAGGGGTCTTGGGGCTGGACCTGAAGCCCATATGAGCGGGAGGAGGCACTTGCATTCCAAATGAAGAAAAGTCAAATGTCCCTGGAGTCATTGGAACATAATTTGCTTCCTGAATTGGTTCTGTGAAACTGCTGGAATGTTGTCGTGGTGGAGAGTTGGGATTCATGGGCACGTAATTTTCATCCAGTTCTTCACTTGATACACTTCCCGCTGTCAGTATGTTTTTGATTTTCTAAAACACACATACATTTCTTTTAATAAGCAAGAACTGTTGTCAAACAGGAAAATATATTTGTAAGTCACGCCTATTCATGTGGATCTGAAGGGACTTTTATTTCAGGATCTCATTTAGTCTCAGGGCCCTAAGTGTAAAGATTTTGCCAATGAAATATATTTGATGATGCCAACATCAATTATACTTACAAAATGGTTGTGGAAGCCTTCGAGTGAACTAGATCTATCACTTGGAAATGTTCGTGGAATATCATAGCAGTCTTGAGAACTAGCATCTAAAACAGAGAACAAACTATCAATTTTCTCCCCATCTCTGCCAGTTCTCAGGGTAATCAGGCATGACCTCCTCTCTCTCTTTTCATGTATTCATGCTTCACACACATAAATTTTAAAAAGGATGCTCAAAGAAAAATATCTTGAATTGAAACGTTAAATAACTAGAAAATGCAGACACTTACAGGCTAACCAGTACTGGTATTTGATTATGACTCTGAGACAGGTTATCTAAAGATGGAAAAAGAAATACTTCTACTTCCTCATCTTTTGCACCCTTGGGTCCAACTTACATCTCACTAACTTATAACTACCTCAAGATACATTACAGCCACTTTGAGGACTAAGTTAGAAATTGGTATTGAATGGCTAGACAAGTATTGGTACAAGCACCATTTACAACACATCAGATCTTCCTCTTCTTTAAAACAGCTGGATAACTCTATCACGAACTCCAAAAGTGTCAACACACAGTTTTTAGGGTCTGTGCCTTTTAAACTTTTCTTTTTTTTTTTTAAATTTTCAGATCTCTAAGAACCTCAGAATCTAATCCAGATTCAACGGTACAGAAATTAGTAAAATGACTAGGGGTAAGGGGAGAGAAGATTCACAGCTTTAAAAATAAATAAAACTAAATAAACAAAAAGCAGAATGACTTGATTGGAACTGAGTACCAACTGGCAGACATAATGCAAAAACTGTTTTCTGGGAAGGAAACGAACAGAGCCCTGAGTACCACCTGGCAGACACAGTGTAAAAACTGTTATCTGGGAAGGAAATGAATAGAGCCCTGAGTACCACCTGGCAGACACAGTGTAAAAACTGTTGATCTGGGAAGGAAGGAAACAGAGCCAAACAGATGTAACACAGCAGTGGCCGTACCAGGACACAAACACAGGAAAGGGCATGACCCGGCAAGGCTTTGTGGCTGGTCCATTTCCTGTTCCTCTGCCCCACAGGTCTGCTCACCCAGGATACAGAGAAAGGGAGAAAGAGGGCTGCAGGCTTCATGAAGCCTAAAGTATTACTAAGGCCATACTTCTTCAGGGATGTAAAACTCCTCCTCTTCTTCCCTTTCAGCAAAACAGGCATAGAGGCACATGCCGAACACACAAACATTCTTCCCAGGATTTACTGAGACTCTGACACCTTTGGTATCTCAGTGGATACCTGCAGCGCTGAAGGAAAAAGGGACTGTCTTTTAACATCACACTTTGCTTCCAAGAACAAAAAGGTTTTGCGGACTTCTCTGGTGGTCCAGTGATTAAGGCTTCCGGCTTCCAGTGCATGGGATACAGGTTCAACCCCGTGGTGGGGGAACTAAGATCCCACCCGCGGCAAAGTGCAGCAAAAAAATTAAAAAATAAATAAGTGAAACAAATAAAACATTGCGGGGGGGGGGGGGGGAACTGCTGGAGAAAATGTTTTAAAAAAAAGAGAGAGAGATTTTCCATCATTAACCTCTAACCCGGGAGAAGCCGATCGGTGCTGACCTTTTCGCAATTTGTTCAGATCCACAGTGGAAATGGTATTGCTACGTGAGGGCGGCAGCCCGGCCGTTGGGATACAGTAACTGCTGTCAGTGTCCGAGGCTGTGCGTGTGATGCTACATGTGTCCACAGGAGATCGGTCATGAGCCGGATGCGGTTTCGGTGGCCGAGGTGGAGGAATATCTGGAATAGTGTCTAGCTTTGACGTCTGCCCCAAGGCGCCTTCTGGAAATGTTCGTGGAATCTGGTAAGTATTACCAGGTGTTGGAGGAATGTCATAACTAATAGATACATGCCTCATTTGAGGCTCCACGCTCGAGGTCCCAGATGGGGTGTTAAAAACATACAGTTCTCCGTCTGCTTCGGTACTCGACGGAGACACCTTTGGTAAAACGTCGTGGGAGTAACTGCGGGGCAGGTTATAAAGGCTGGAGTCTACGGAGAGGGATGCAGCGCGAGATGGTGGAGAGTCGTACATCATGTGCTGCTGGAAAAAGCCGTTCACTCCATGTTTGCTCTGGGAGGAAGCGGGGGTTTTATGAGAAGGGACGTTATCATTGCAGTCGGTTTCCGAAGAGGTGGATTTTGCAGAATCAGCGTGCGTTCTAAATAAAAATGGTTAATGACAGAAAAGAAAACACGGTGAAAACCTAGGACTACATTTTAGTAAATATACTTCTAGCTTAGCAATCAAAATCCATGGCTTTTTTCTCATTCGATTTTTTGGTGTGTGTGATCCATCCGATTGGAAGCACGAATGTTCCTGAGTTTTTAACGATTATGCACCAGATAACAATACCGCCACCAAAAAACCAAAAGCATTCTCCCTAATTCCTGTTCTGTACCTGCCCACACCCTCAACTCCACCTATGAATTCCACACATAAAACCACAATTCCTGAAGCACTGGAATTAGAAAGGTACAAAACTCGGAGAAAGGTAAATGATTAAGGCACAGGACGCTGGGAAAAGCATTTCCTCTGAAGAGCATGCAAAAACTTCATACCAATAGTTTATCAAGGTGATCCTTAGCTCTTTAGCTCACCTGTGGCGCTCTGTTGTCAGATCTAACGATGACCTGGTATTGAATGAATTCAGTGTAATCTACAAGGTGTCAACTCAATAGGCTCTGTGTATCTTCCTTTCTACTAATTTTCTTTAACAGATATTTAGCCAATGTCATAGGATCAAAGGATCAAATACAAGCCGTGGGGTTAGCCAACTCCAAACAATAATTCACCTTGAGAAATTTCATTAGAGTGTCTTTTATACTTTGGGTGCATTTTCAGTCTCTGTATTTTGTGGTATCACAAAACTTGGCAGTAAGTCAAAATGCAGCTACCTATACCAGAGGACCTGTCCTTCCTTAATGCTAAACTAGATACCTTAACTACCTATGTGTGTTGTTCAAAGTCCTGGAGGAACTTAAATGCAGTATTTAAAAAATAGTAACTTGTGATAGTTCTTTTCAAGGGCATATCTTCCTGACACCTTGGTAACATCTGGCACTGGGTATTACATTTATTCACTGAAACTCTCCCCTCCCGCTCAGTATCACAGGAATTGGACTGCAATATCCTGACTTTCCTTCTTCCTCACTGATTAGCCCTTGTTTCACTGATCAACCCTATCTTCTTATCTGTCCACCTAGAAGTGGCTATCAGGAAATAAGCCTCTAAGTCTTTACCGCACACACCATTAAGAAATCCTCCTTTCCTGTAACTTCATCCCTACTGAATGCTGATGACTCCCATCTTCTCACCAAACTCTGAGTCCCATGTCTGCAAACGGTTCAAATTTATTTCCACTTGCTTATCCCAGAGTTCCCTTGCTCATGTGTACCAAATCAAACTAAACTTACTTCTCAAAATTGGTGGCCCCTTCTGACTTGCCTTGACAAGAAATGTCTTTATCTGAATTGTCTAAACTCGGAACCCCATCAGCTTGGATTCATTCTCTCTGATCACCACCATCGCTTGGGCACAAAGTCCTTCTTTCTACCCAAGTTATCTATTCCCCTTCTCTGTTCCCACTGTCACCACCCAAGTTCACATCTGGGTCTCTGCTGAAATCTCCAACACTGGACCCTCCTCAGTAAATGTCTTTCCTCTAGTTCCTCCCTCTTCCAATATATCCATGGTACCATCCACAGGACCAAGACTGTTAGAAGATCAATGTTTTCAAAACCTGGTTTTCACATCACTCATCTAATTCAGAGAAAATCCTGTTAAGAGTTCCTACAGTCTACGGGAACTACAAAAAGCCTACAAACTACTCTACTTGGCACTGAGGCTACTATTATTAATAGCCTGGTTCCACCTTGTATGTCCAGTCTTATGACCTACTGGTTCCTCAATGGACCCTGTCACTCCAAGCAGGCGCTCTTCCTTACTGTCTCCCTCTGCTGGCTCTCATCTTCACTTTCCCTTGCCCTTAGTCTACTTTTACATACATTTTTAATGATGGTCTCCTGCCACCAACCAGGTATGGTTCAAAGCCTCCTCCTCCTATGAAGCGTCTCGCCCTCCATCTCGAAACGCATGCACTGTCCTTTCTAGGAATTTCTAACCCATAGTCTAAAATATGCACTTCATTTAATTCAAACGTGAAGAGGAAGCTAGAAGTGCAACGAGTACTAAGTTCCCTGTCCTTGACTGGTTTAGACTTTAATAGAGAATAAATGCAACTAGCAAGTTACTTCCGATTCTGGGAGACATGGAGGCACACCTGGAATGCTGTGAAAACCCAGAGACATTTAATCCTGCCTGGGTGATTGGGAGAAGGTCTCCTACAGGAGAAGTCTGAGCTCAGTCTTGCAGGACAAACATAGTTCTCAAGGCAATGCTCACATCTTGCCTTCATCTGTAAGTACCTCCATGCTTTACATTGAAACTCTGAAGGTGACTGCACCTGAGGGGGCTGTATCTTATCTCAGTTTGTACCTTCATAGAACCTAGCGAAAACAGTGAGCCCATAGTGGATACTTCACAAATATTTGCTAATGAACTGTCTTTTGCAAAATACAGATACAACATATATCTGAGTAACGATTTTGAGCATAGTTTCTTTGACAGTAGAAAAGCCGTGATACCAGTGAGACTGAGGAAAGACACTACATAAAAGAAAATGTACTGAACACTGTCACTTAGCTGTTGGCTTTTAAAAAGGCAGATACGGAAAAATAATTGTGGAGTTCCCTAAAATAAAATCTTAGTTAGTAGCATATGCAACAAAGTTGCGAGTGTATAATTTTAAATTCTCACAGCAAACAAGCAAAATCAAGTTAGAATTTTATATTATTAACTTGTGATGATTTATAATTTTTTTTTTTACTTTTACAGGTAAAATCCCATTATAACAAATACATAGAAACGTACCTTTGGAAGGTTTGTGAGCTTCTTCCACTATCCCAGGGAATGGTTCTCAGAAAGTAATTTATGGATCTTAACAAATTCTAAATAAAAATTTTTGAATAAGGAGTTTGTATGATCCTAGGGTCTAATAACAGTCATTTCCTACATGACAAAAAAATCTTTTTTTGTTACAAAAATAATTCTGGAATCTAATATGCTAAAAAAAAAATCACATTTCAATGCAATTTGCATCCTCCTTAAATAATGCAAATTAAGACAAGAACTATACCCAATATTACTAATTCTGGGAAAGACTGAGGGCAAAAGGAGAAAGGCATGACAGAGAATGAGATGGCTGGATGGCATCACTGATTCAAATGGTCATGAGTTTGAGCAAACTCAGGGAGATAGTGAAGGACAGGGAAGCCTGGCATGATGCAGTTCATAGGGTCGCAAAGAGTCGGACATGACTTAGCGACTGAAAAACAGCAACAATATTACTAGGTATCATACAGCTGTTAATGGCATCACAGGCATTGTGATCATCTGTTTCTGGCTCAACTCTCATTATTACTCCCAGCCATCCAGTTATCAACATCAAATGAGAAGAATAATCAAATTAAAATATAATTAGCTCAGAAGAAGAGAGGGGTCTGGGAGCAGAGATAAAGGTGATAGGGAGGGACTTCCTGGTGGTCCAGTGGTGGACTTTGCCTTCCAATGCAGGGAGTGCGGGTTCGATTCCTAGTTAGAGAACTAAGATCCCACATGCCTAGTGGCCAAAAAACCAAAACGGAAACAAATTCAATAAAGACTTTAAAAAATGGGGCGCATTAAAAGAAAAAAAAGGTGACAGGGAAACCAAGAGCTTGGGGAAAGGTTTTATACTTTGGGTCAAGGACTGAAACCCATATACTTCATTCTGCTTAAGTCTGTTAAGTCAAAGCATGTGGTAAGCTCTGCTTCATTGCCAGGTGTGAAGATTTGAAAGTTTCAACGTTTTTAGCAATATATTTGACTTTGCCAAATTTCAGTAACATGTGATTTGTTTAATCCATAGAATTTGCTATATTGGGATTTTACCTGTGTGATTAATTTCTCACACAGATTCAAAGCAACCACAACACACTCACTGCAATGGAATCGTTTTGCTTTCAAAATCTTCTAGCAGTAGGTATTCCTCTCCTTCTTCAGAAACAAAAGATGACCCTTGGCTGGTTTACAATCACATAAGAAATGGAGCAAGATCACCATTTATAAATCAGTGACATCTGTTAAGCAAGTAACACTGTGAGTCCGTAACAAAGACTAAGACCCAGGAGACAGATTTCCAAAATAAAGCCATGAAGGCATGAGTGTTCTTTGCCAAAAAATGATCAACAATGTGTTTCTTCAATAAAATCTCCTGAATATCAGAAATCATTAGCGGAAGAACATCACCCTGAAGTGGAAGCCTAAGAGATGACCTTCTATAGACGGTTTCTTTTAAGCCTTCAAATCAGAGTTAAAAAAGTTTCAAGGTGGGAGGCCTGAGTGCATGCACGCACATGGACCACATGTGGTTTACCTGGTGGGTTCAGGCTTCTTGCTTTGACAGTTGATTAGCAAGAGGTAGTCTTGAGGATCCTCCTGGATGCCAAGGGTTTCCAGGTGTGGTGGAAGGCTGATGAGCTGATAGGGAGGCGGTGCAGCAGCAGAGGCACCCACCTGGGAGGACGGTGGCGCGGTGCTTATCGCCAATGGCAAATCGGCCGGTGCCTGTAAGGAGCTGCCAGGTGCTTTCACAGGATCTGCAAAACCCAAGTGTGGTCATTACTGTCCATCCCATCTTAAGGTTTCTTTACCACAGCTAATTGCAAGTCTGGGGATAAATCGTTTAAACACAGAGGACCTGGATAAACTAGGACAAGGTCAGTTAAAATTTGTACCATGTAAGTGGTAATGCTGATACAGAAAACTGTTGGTTCTCATTAAAAGAGATCTGAAGATAGGGCTCTTTCTTCCAGATGCTCTTAAAAAAAACAAAACAAAACAAAAAAAAAACAAACATGGTTTGGAATTCCCTGGCAGTGCTTTCATTGCTGGGGCCTGGGTTCGATCCCTGGCCAGGAAGCTAAGATTCCATATGCCACCAAAAAAAAGAAAAAAAGCCACAGTTAACATTGCTTTGAAGACTTTGATTTTGAGGCTATTGGGAATGGAGATGTTAGCACAAGTAGCAGCAGATTTGTTTCCCCATGATAATCAAGTAGCAAAGCCAACCTTCCTAAGTCAAGCCCGCCTTCTACGGAGACCCACGTTATTATATGGGATCTACAGGCACGTGAAGCTGTGTATACCAGGACCAGCTCTTCTCCCCATGTTTATTTTGCTGTTCATTCTTTTCTTTCTACCTCTCAACTGACTAGGGAGAAATATGTCTAGTTCCACGATTCACATTTAAGGAAACAGCTTTTCCCTCAGCTCATAGCCTTATTTTCCATTTACTGGATTTCTGTAGTATTTTCATGCAAAAGCAGTCGGCAGAGAAAGTAGTAATTTATTAACCACTTAACTGCATTCTGAGAAGACATATGAAAATAGCTAAACTGTGTAATAAGTAATTTGAAAACAACTGGAAAGCCTAGAAGAAAAAAATCTTACTGTATTCACTGACAACTATGGAAGTTATTGAGGACCCAGGAGAAAAACTCTCTGTTAGTCTGGTTAGCAATGCGAGGCTATACATCCAGGGAAAAAGGATAAATGCTCATATTCAAATAAACAAATCTGTTCATATTAGAACAGAAAAGGCTGGGTTGAAACTGAGATTTTTCACAATAGAACATTACCTAAAGATGCTAAAACATGGTAAGAAGAGTTAAAATGTTCTACAGAATAGAATAATAGGCAGGTCATTTGGTCTATCAATTCCCTAGGGAAGGGCTACACATCTGCTCTCTCTTCTCTGAATTCTACAGAAAAAGTCCACATGCTTTTGATGAGGTCTTTATGTATTCAACATTAACATCCACATATGCACTACAGCCAAGATTAAGTAACTCATTTCAAAGATTCTTCTTCCTAGGCAGAGAAGCTCATATCCTAATGGTAAAGCCTGAATAATAACATGCGCGTATTGTATCTTTCACCTCGGATAGCTCAGTTTGTAAAGAATCCGCCTGCAATGCAGGAGACCCTGTTCAATTCTTGGGTTGGGAAGATCTGCTGGAGAAGGGATAGGCTACCCACTCCAGTATTCTTGGGCTTCCCTTGTGGCTCAGCTGGTAAAGAATCCACTTGCAATGTGGGAGACCTGGGTTTGATCCCTGGGTTGAGAAGATCCCCTGGAGAAGGGAAAAGCTACCCCTCCAGTATTCTGGCCTGGAGAACTCCATGGACTGTGGAGTCCACGGAGTCACAAAAAGTCAGACATGACAGAGTGACTTTCACTTCACTTCATTGTCTTTGGGCTTCCCAGGCGGCTCAGTGGTAAAGAATCCACCTGTCAACGTGGGAGACGTGGGTTCAAGCCCTGGGTTGGGAAGATCCCCTGGAGAAGGAAATGGCAACCCACTTCAGTATTCTTGCCTGAGAGGAAATCTCATGGATCGAGGAGCCTGGCAGGCTACAGTCCATGGGGTCGCAAAGAGTCAGACATGACTGAGTGACTTTCACTTTCACTTATGATAGGAATTCAGCCATTCACTCTTTCTTATTTATGAAAGGCCAGAACAGAAGGTGATGGAAAAATAAAACTTTCCAACATTTATATGAGATAATGCCATAATTTCGTGAGAACTCACACGAACCTCATCATGTCTGATGTTGGTTATAAATAGTGTTTATAACAAACCTCATGAAATTTTTACTGCTTTGATTCTGTTACAAATATAGAGATTTATTCAAGGGGGTTTAAAATGCCATAGATTTATCAGTGACTCAGAGTAAATCCTCGTGGAGTGTTCAACTTCAGAGAACTATGAACAATATTTACCCTTTAGAGAGCTTAAGAAAAATACATACAACATTGAGGCCAGAAAAGAAGCAGAGAGATCACAGAGTAGTTGCTGCATCCCACGTACCCTCCAGGGTGTGTTTACAAGTCTATCTCACATACTTCTTTCTTCTGCCAGAGATTGGGTGAAACTGTACAATCCAGTTCAGTGTTTACTTCTGACCAAACAAAATCAAACCAAACACAGCCAAAACATTACTGTATCAAACAGTATGAATTCTAGTTTTCCACTGTAATTCCTAAGATAACTTTTCCAGGTGGTTGTTTTCATAGACACACTTTTCCTATAGCAGAGACTACACTGGATGGCTACATACTAAATGAACTGAGTGATTCATCTTAAGTGGGAAAACAGTCACCCGGCTAAGCAATCAGTTTTGTCTCGCCTTGTTTTTATTAGCACAATGGGACTATTTCATTGTTAGCCTTCCATTTCTGCCAGCTGTGAATGATACAAGAGTCTCTCAATTTTCTGGAAGGAGGAAAAAAAATGGGATGGGGATTGTTCACAATATGGGAAGACTTGGGTATACTTCTAAGTGGCAAGAACTAGACAGAAACTTCCATTAGGTTCACCAGCAAGCTCACGGAAGAAAAGACCTTCAAATAGCCGTGAAGAGCAATCCCAATCGTTCCAAAAAGCATTAATGACTTGGGACTCAGATAATGGACCATCTTCAATGTTGACTGTTGGGGATGACTTTACTCATGGTAATTCTGACTATATACTCAACTCTGCATATTCCAATGCCAGCATGGTGTGGTGTCTAGATATTCTATAACAGAAGGTTTCTAGCCAAAGTTAACCAACTGGTCTAAAAGAAGAACCTTCTCTTTGACCTTATAAAGACATGGGATTAGCCCCCCACTCGACCCTATGAGTAGTTGAGCAGACTGTGTTTATCACTTTCTGCCTCACTTGGGTTTCTGACTTACTGATCTTTCTAAGTAATACCAGTATCTTGTTTCTGGGAATCAAACATCAGCAAAGGGTGTGCTTCTGTGTGTAAAATTACTTCCTGTCTCTTAATTCAGAAGGCATCAAGAGACTCATTAGCATGTAGTAAAGGCTTAATAAGCTACTGTAGCAAACTCTTAGTTGAATTTTACTTAGAAAGCTCATAAGGACTGCTAAGTCTTAACAAGTTTTCAGTGAACAGGAGTAGATTGTTCTTGAGGAGAACCACAAATAACAGATTGGGTCACAGGATCCCTACCTTAAAGCACAGATTTTTTACCTTTATGCACATTATGGTTTCTTGAAGCATAATGCTCTAAAGTAAGTGTTCCTCACACAAGATGGGATGGGGTGCCCAGATAATGCCTCAAAATAATACATTTTTTAACCAAATGGAACATGTGCTGAAGCCCAGGGAAGCAATGACACCCTTTCTCATTGGTAAGGGAGAATGTTACAAAACTGACATGACAAGATCTTCTGATTTTGTAACTACTGACATACCCTACCTGAGCAAGTGGTGCATACATGCTAAGTCACTTCAGTCGTGTCTGACTCTCAGCAACCCTGTGGACTCTAGCCCCGCCAGGCTACATGGGATCCATGGGATTCTCCAGGCAAGAATACTGGAGTGGGTTGCCATGCCCTCCTCGAGGGGATCTTCCCGACCCAGGGATCAAATCCATGTCTCTTATGTCTCCTGCATTCACAGACAGGTCCTGTGAGCACCACCTGGGAGGCCCAAGCATGTGGTAATAAAATAATTTACAATATATTCACACAGAGGAGGGCTACATAGGATGTAGAACTCCACATGGAACATGGATGGATCTTACAGACTTATTACTGGGAAAATGTCAGACTCAATGGTTTTATTTGTATAAACTTCAAGATAAGCAAAACTATAGTGAGAGAAGCAAAATAATGGCTACATTTGAACTTTTTTCTGTGCTTTTACAAGGAAGACGCATGAGAAAACCTTGTGGGGGACTGGATTTGTTCCATTTCTTGGTTTGAGTGGCCGGTTTCACAGATTTCTATTTCTACATATAGATACAGAATGGATAAATAAAACTATATTGAACTGTATACTTTAGAACTGTACTTTTCACAGTAATTAAGTTATAGCTGAGTAAAAGAGTAAATAAAAGGAAATTTAAGTTCCCCAATTAAGAAGCAGTGCTTTGCAGAAATGGGAGCAGGTGCATATCCATCCTCACACGTTAGTTTATCTACTTTTCTAAAAGGAGGAATATCAGAGAATCACATTATTTTTCTTAAAGCCAGTATTATCCAGGCATTTTGAGAAAAGCAACTCAACTGATGAAGAGGCAATTTTTTAAACGTGCACCTGAAATGAGACCAGGAGCCTTTGCACCAAGCTGTGTTCAGCCCTAAGGTTGAGTTTCCTGGCACTTGTTTAGCAGATTTTATAGCTTCCACCTCAGTGTAGAAACAAAAATAAAACTGCACATTTCCAAGAAAAACAAAAGAAATTAGTTTGTAAGTCTCCAGACTACTAAATAAAAGCATTCATAGGAACCACACACAGTGCAATGAGCTAGAATTGAAAAACAGATTCAGCCTGCCAGCATTCTGAGTATTCAATAATAGCAATGGTCACCTGGGGCGGCGGAAATAACATGGTAACGATATTTTGAGAGGTTCCTGGAATCAAAACACAGGTCAGATTTTTCCCCTTTCCTTTTGTTTTCAGGGGAAAATTAGTTATTCTCCTAGGGATCGGGGACAGTTATGTTCTCAGACTATAATGCCAAGCATAGTCTATTTCTTTTCAAGTCTACTGAAACTAGTTACAGTGAAAAATCATTTTGTGTTATTAATTTTAAGCCAAGAGTGGGAGCAAGTTTGGCTGTCTGGAAAGGGAAGAGCCCAGGGCTCAGGGAACAGATCTAGGTAAAGACAAAAGCACCTATTATTTCGTGAGTGGGGGTGAGATCTATCTGGAAGCATGAGAGTATAAAGCAGGTAGTAAGGTTAATGGAAGAACAAAGACATTTTGATATTTGCCCTGTCATATTCAACTGTATAAATGTGATCACAAAGGATAACAGCAGTTCTCTGTAGTTTAGAATTTGATACAAATCTTTAAAGATGAAGAATTTTTAAAAAGGCATCTAGCAAAGTCAGCTACTACAAATGAATAGGGGAATACGGTGGTGGCTTTAAAGCCTTTTTGCAGTTTTGCTACTGTGCATCAAAAACCAAAATTATGGAGCAAAGTAAACTATTTGTGATAGGACACAATGAAGACTCCTCATCTTTCACTGATTTATTCCAAGAAACTCAGGTCTCCAACACGGCCTAGGAAGACATTTCTAACTGTGGTTATTTGGGAGATGGCCAAGATGAATTTGTAAAGTATCTAAACTGTAGAATGGAAAAAATAAACACAGCCGAATTCAGATATAGCTCAGGATCTAAAATTGAAAAGTATTGGCACATTGAAACTCGTAGGGACTTGCTTTAATGAACAGAAAAGTCATTTGTGATTAGCATAGCTATTCTTGGTAACCAACTCAGCATATATACATCAAATTTGATTAATCATACATTTTCTTATGACCTCTCGCTTCATGAATACTGTGAAGATTGCAGTTTCACAAATTGAGAGCTTCACTCAAGACAGATACACTTCTAATTTGTTTTATAAGGATTTGAGTTTTGCTACTGAAAAGCTGGCTTTCAAATTTTGAAACTTCCCCCTCCCTATACTAAGAAGTTTACAAAGTGAAAACAGGCATTGTAACTGATTTTGACTACTAATGCCACTGAAACCGTTCCATTAAGGACAAAAATTAAGCTCTCAGTACAGTATCAGTTATAGTCACAGAGCCATTTAAGACTACCTAGGCTTTTCCTGGCCCTCCTGAGACAAAATCAGCTGCTCTCTATGCTTTTCTTCCCGTTTAGCAGAGCACCTTTCAACCTGCATTGTATTTCCTAGTGTTGCCCCTCTATTACTCGACTGGGCTTCTGAGATGGTGCGAGTGGTGAAGAACCTGTCTGCCAATGCAGGAGACTTAAGAGACGTGGGTTTGATCCCCTGGTTGGGAAGATCCCCTGCAGTAGGCAATGGCACCCCACTCCAGATTCTTGCCTAGGAAATCCCATGGACAGAGGAGCCTGGTGGGCTACAGTCCTTGCGGTCACAAAGAGTTGGACACAACTGAAGTGATTTAGCATGCATGCGCTACTGTAAACTCTGTGAAGGGAAGACGTGTATTTACACACTCTATGGTATCACACTTTTAATATACATGTGTACTTTTATATTATATAATACATTATATTAATTATATAGATTATACCAATTATACCAACTATACCAATATAGATTATATATTAATATTTTAATATATACTGAAGTATGACATATAAATAAATATAAATGTATGTATACACACACACGTGTATAACCTGTGCCATGCCGTGCTAAGTCATTTCAGTTGTGTCCGACTCTGTGACCCTATGGACTATAGCCCTCTAGGTTCCTCTGTCTATGGGATTCTCTAGGCAAGAATATTTATCAACTGTAATGAATTATTCTGGGTATGAATATTCTCTCATAAGATGCTCAGTTCTCTGCCTGTAATACTTCATTTGTCTGTCTCCCTAACTAGTCACCTAATATATATTGAATGAATGCCCAAAGCTTAGCAGATCCCTGGCAAACTCAAATAATTGGGTAGATTAATGAATCAGTTTTCTCAAGCAGACAAAACTTACCTATTTCCTAGAGCTGAATGGGTGGGTGTTCATCAAGTTCCCAGATGATAAGAACCATTCTAAGGTGGACAAATGAACCAGACTCTATGCCTTAACACTTGTAAAGCTAACGTGGGATACCTGAGCATTAGACATTCTCATCTGTGGGGTGATCAACTCTATCCACCCTATGAAAGTGCTTCTAAAAACTTACGCACTCACATTCCTTGACTGAAGAATGTACTAAGAGGGCACCTAATATTCTTTGTTAACTAGGAGGATTATAAAGAAAACAAACAGAGAGACAGAAGAACAGGTACTGGAGTCTTCAGATCAGCTGAATCTGTACCAGTGGAAACAAGCCTGACTTCATATCCCCCCAAACAAATTCTAAATTGAAAAGGAAGCAGGTAAAAGAACAACATCGGCACAAAGACTATACAGATACTTCAATTATTTTAGCTGACAATCCATTATACAGTGCAACAAATGTGGTGTCTAAATAAATCATTATCATTACTGACTGGCTGTTAAATAACCATTAAAAAGAGAGCCATCTTATCCACTGACAGATGAGTGGATAAAGAAGCTGTGGAACATATATACCAATGGAATATTCTTGTGGACACAGTGCAGGGAAGGAGAGGGTGGGATGAATGGAGAGAAGAGCATGGCAACATACACATTACCGTCTGTAAAACAGATAGCCAGTGGAAAGGTGCTGGATGACTCAGGGAGCTCAAACCAGTGCTCTGTGACAACTTAAGAGGGGTGGGATGGGACGGGAGGTGGGAGGGAGGTTCGAGGGAGGGGACAAATGTATATATACCTATGGCTGATTTATGCCTCCCTGGTAGCTCAGACGGTAAGAATCCGCCTGCAATGTGGGTGACGTGGGTTCGATCCCTGGGTTGGGAAGACCCCCCTGGAGGAGGGCATGGCAACCCACTCCAGCATTCTTGCCTGGAGAATCCCCATGGACAGAGGAGCCTGGTGGGCGCAAAGAGTCAGACAAGACTGAGTGACTAAGCACAGCGCAGCACATGGCTGATTCATGCTGATGTATGGCAGAAAGCAACAGAATATTGTAAAGCAATTATCCTTCAATTGAAATTTTAAAATATATATATATACCAAAAAATAATGTGAAAAAGAATAGATACATGTACACATATAACGGAATCACTCTGTTGCACACCTGAAACTAACGCAACATTGTTAATCAACTGTATTCCAATATAAAATAAAGAATTTTTAAACAAAATTAAAAAATAAAAGATACATTGAATTTAAAAAAAAGCCATCTCATTTGTGACTTCAACTTCAAAATCCTCCACTGTACTCAACTATAGATCATGTCTGCAAGCAAGAAAAGAGCTTAACTGGATTAAGAAATAATACCCACAGGTCCACTTGAACTGGGAACAATATTTAGTAACTTTACAAAAACAACCAAAGCTTTAATTCCATATGCGGAACACTTTCTTGAGGCTTTTAATCAGCAGAATTCTGTTGAAGTGCTCTGTGTCATTAGCCTCCTGCCTAAATCAGTCACCTCCTTCCCTTTCGCAGTGCTGTTTTCCCTTGAGCATTCTGGAGTCTCTTAGCAGGGGGTTCCCCGCTCCTCACTGGGCCAATCCCAGTCCTAGAAGCCTCCTTCTCCTGGGGGCTGCCTGGCCAGAGAGGAAACCAGTGTGCTGACCTGAGCTAATTAGAGATGATGACTATTTCACTGCAGTCCAAATCTTGATGTTGATTGTTAATACAATTTTTCCACCCCTCACCAAATCTCCAGTGCTCCTAAATACATGTATTTGGAAATGTACACTTGTCAGTGTGAGTATAACCATGAAGACAATAAGGTCAAAGACCTTGGGCCACCTTTATTTCTACTTTTTGATTCTGCAAACCTAAATTAGTACTGGAGTCCCCTACATGGGTTCTTAGTGTTTGTTTTAAAAAGAAGAGTAGTAGAGAAGCAGACAAGGAAAATACATAAAAGCACCCAAAGAGGAATTCCACTTGTAAACTTCTTCTTGAGGTCTTTAATCACTCAGTCCTTCCAGGCTGTTGTTCAGTTGCTCAGTTGCATCCAACTCTTTTGCAACCCCATGGACTGCAGCGCTCCAGGCTTCCCTGTCCTTCATTGTCTCCTGGGTTTGCTCAAACTCATGTCCACTGAGTTGGTGATACCATCCAACCATCTCATCCTCTGTCTCCCCTTCTCCTCCTGCCCTCAGATGTTCCCAGCATCAGGGTCTTTTTCAAAGATTTGACTCTTCACATTCGATGACCAAAGTACTGGAGTTTCAGCTTCAGCATCAGTTCTTCCAATGAATATTCATGGCTGACTTCCTTTAGGATGGACTGGTTTCATCTACTTGCTGTTCTAGGGACTCTCAAGAGTCTTTTCCAACACCACAGTTTGAAAGCAACAATTCTTTGGCACTCAGCCTTCTTTATAGTCCAATTGTCATATCCATACATGACTTCTGGAAAAACCATAGTTTCTTCCAGGACAGGCATCTAAATATTAGATCCTTAAGAAAGTCTTCCCTTGCCTCTATCATTCACAGCCCTCTTCTCCAACCAAGGAGGAGTCTACTCCACCTTTGCGTCCTTCCCTAGCCCCTATGCCTGCAGGTTCTGCATCCCTCCTTTCATTTATGTAGACAGAATACTACTTCCTTCAAAACCCTACAGTTCACAGTTGGGCTTCTCAAAGAAGCTTTTCTTCACTACCTCTGTTTCCAAACTCAGGTCCCTTCTTCCTCCACATGCTTTATAGGGCATCTGTCTTAAGTAAATCGAGATGTTTTTTCTTTTTCATCATGTTTTGTGACTGATTCTGAATTTTCTTTTCATAGGTATTGATAATCACCTTGGCTATTTCATAACTCCACAATCCAATATAGTTTAAAAATAAGACCTGTGCCCATTATTAGACGAATGGATAGAGGATATGGTGTTTATATATATACATATAATGGAATACAATATATGTATTATATCATGATGTGATATGATATACTGTAATATATACCATCAATATAATATCTAGAATGGAATACTACTCGGTCATGAAAAAGTCATGTTGCCACTTGCAACAACATAAACAGACCTGGAAGGTGTTAAGTGAAATAAGTCAGACAAAAATATACAAACACTTTATGATATCACTTAAATGTGGCATTTAAAAAATGTTACAGACTAGTGAATACAACAAAAAAGCAGCAGACTCAGACATAGAGATGAAATTAGTGGTTGCCAGTAGGGAGTGGGAAGGGAGAGGGGCACGGTAAGGGTAAGGGACCTCAAGAAAAGGGTGTTAAGAGACTCAAACTATTATGTATAAAAAAAGCTATGAGGATATATTGTACAACACAGGGTATATAGCCAATATTTTATTTATAAAGAGCATATCCTTTAAAAACTGTGAATCATTATATTGTACAGCTGTAACATATAATACTGTACAGCAACGATACTTCAATTAAAAAAACTTCTAAAGAATTAAGTTGTATGAAAATGTTATTTTAATAGGTTGAGATATCAAGTATCAGCAGTGTTAAGGTTTAACTTAGTATTTATACTGGAACTCAAGAAACACTTCTAAATAAGTAGGCCTTCCTGTCATCTTCAGGACATTATTTAGACATTGCCTCACAATGATAGTTCTTTCCTTCTAAAATTTACGTAAAGTTTCTCTCTAGATATTGAGAGGTGTGCTTTTTCTTCATGTTGTTACTATTAAAAAATATACATTGTGTAACTGAAATAACAATGAATTTTATAATGGCTTTTAAAATGCAGTAATAAAGGAGAACTCAGGATGCATCACAAAATCTTAAACTTACCTTCTTCTGTAGGATTAAACCCACAGATGTCACAAATACAACGAACCCACTTATTCATCTCCTCCTCGCTGTCAGCTACCAAGTAGAAAATCCGGTCAATGGTGTTGATATCAAAAATGTAGCTGTTTTCAAACTCTTTTTTGTTAAATGTCAATCCAGCGTCAACTTGCTGACATAAATTTAAATCAATAATACGGATGGGCTTCTTGGCGTGATCATTTTTGTAATATTCCAAGACATCTGGGTCTCCAGTTAAACGGCCACTGCGTAACACAAACCATCTCCTCTTCCATGCCTAGGAACAAAACAAAAATATTCACCCAGTGTTCAGCTGAGAGAAGTTTTTCAGATGCACATTTGTCAAATCAAATTTACAAGATCATTGACTAGAGAAAGTCACATATGCTGTTTTGTTTTCATAGAATAATCTACCATTCCTGCCAAGTTTACTAGGGTCTCTTCAATTAACTCAATAATGTGTGTGTATTATTCTCTATCATCTGATAAAGTATTAGAAGACACTGATTGATATGAGAAGACATTTACACTGATGTACTATCAAGTCAACAAATCAAGGAAGATTTAGTTTTATTAAATATAAAAAAGCAAATGGTGCTGGAAAAAACAGATATCCACCTGCAAAAGAATTAAATTAGACCCTCACCTTATATTATACAGAGATGAACTCAAAATGGATCAAAAACCTAAATGTAAGAGCTAAAACTATAAAACTCTTGGAAAAGCACATAGGGGAAAGCTTCACAATGTTAGATTTGACAATGATTACTTGAATATGACACTAAGTGCATAGGAAAAAAAAGAAAAACAGATAAACTGGATTGAAATTTAAAACTTTTATATTTTGAAGGATATGATCAAAGGGTGAAAATGCAACTCACAGGATAGGAGAAAATACTTGCAAATCATATACCTGATAAGACATTAATGTCCAGAATATACACAGAACTCCTCCAACTCAGCGGTAACAACAGAAATATACAACTCAGTTAAAGAAAGGGTAAAGGACTTTCATATTATACCTAAAGAAGCCCAGAAATTCTTTCACTATTAACCTCTTTAACCTCAACATCAATTAAAAAAACAAAGCAAAACAGAATCAGCTGTCTGAAAGAGTTGACTTCATCAGTTTTTAAACCCAACATCTCTGCCTAGAGACGAAATGAAGCCTTACTCTTCTGTGAAGGTCTTCCTGAGTGGGCAGTCAGACCAAAAAGAGGCCCATTTTAGCGAGATTCAAGTTACCTACTCAGAGTCATTCTCTGCTCTAGACTGAACAATAGGTCCAGACCACCAGGAAGTGGAACAACTGAGAGACGGGCAAGTTATGAACCCCAAGGGAATCAAACCTTCCATGGACATTGTCCACTTCTGTCCATCTGGAGAGCAGGATGGAGCACCAGGCGCATCTCAGTCCCCTAGTTCTGGAAAAGTGTGACATGACTTCTGGAAAAGACTGAGCATGTCCCCTCCAGTGATAATGTGCGGGTACTGACAGCTTTATGCTTACGGCGTGTTCAGAAATTCTCTTCAGAGCAGTATATGAGTTTGGTGCTCTACCTACAGTCTACTCTGGCTTCCCAGGTGGTGCAGCAGTAAAGACTATGCCTGAGAGTACAGGAGACATGGGTTTGATCCCTGGGTCAGGAAGATCCCTTGGAGAAGGAAATGGCAACCCACTCCAGTATTCTTGCCTGGAAAATCCCATGGACAGAGGAGCCTGGTGAGCAACAGTCCATGGAGTCACAAAGAATCAGACACGACTGAGCAACTGAGTGTATACACACAAATATACACGCGCGTGTGCGCGCGCACACACACACACACACAAATAGTCTAATCAGACAAAGAATGTTCATGACATTGTAACAGGCCAATCCCCCTTCCCCAAATATTATTTCTGTTTCTTCATTAACATATAGATCCCTTTATTTTAAAAAATCTACAAAATTTATAATCACTGAAAGGAATACTAGTAGTGACATGATAGGGTCTCTCTCTATATAGTTTTTCTTTTGCAGAACTTGGCATCTGTAACACAAAAGGCATGACAGTATCCACTAAAAACTGCTTTGTTTTATCCTGGAAAATACATGTGAACCAAGAGGAGGACTAACTAAATTCCACATAAACTTCTCCAATACATGTTTAGTCTCAGCCTCCATAATGACTACCTTTTTAAATAAATTCCGACACGAGTTAATTTTGACTTGTAGTTCATTGATGGAGTCACAGCTAGGAAGCTGTGACAATTCTCTGAGGCAGAGAAAATGAAAATTAAAGGACTGGAGTGGTGCAAAAACCAGTGCATTTGGTCTATAATCATTTGGACAACTGTACCGACAACTGAATTAACTAGGGTGATAACTTCAGGTTTTAACATTTTGAAAGATTCTTTAAATTGAATTCATCCTAGAAAATTTAGATATATTAAGAACTAAGTCAATGAAATAATCAGTCTGTAAGTTATTGATTATACTATAAATGACATGCTAGGTACTTGTGTGAAGAAATGATAGGAAATTCATGATTTCTTCTCTCCAAGAATCTACTGCCTATGAAGAAAACACTCGTCACACATGCAAATATTTGAGAATACAGCAGCTCTAGTAAAATATATGCAACTACAGACAGAGGAGCCTGGCAGGCTACAGTTCAAGTGGTTGCAAAAGAGTTGGACCCCATGGCGTAGCGACTCAATAACAACAAATTGTCAATGGACAGGCATTCCTTCATGGAAAAACTTATGCAATCCTTTAATAAGCAGATCAAGTAGAAAAATCACAGACCTAAAATATTATATCTGTACTTATTTAATATCATCAAAATTTAAAAAAAATATTTATTTGGCTGCACTGGGTCTTAGCTGCAGCACGCAGCATCTTTAGTTGCGGAGCACAGATTCTCTAGGGTGGCACACAGGGTGAGTTGCTTCCAGGGCATGTAGGATATAAGTTTTCTGCCCAGGAATTGAACCTGTGTCCCCTGTATTGCAAGCTGGATTCTTAACCACTGGACCACCAGGGAAGAGCCTGTCATCAAGATTTTGAATTAATTTCTCAGTCTGACTGCAGCTCAGTTAAAAGCAAATGATTAGTGTCCAGAAGAAGGCAGTGTTGGAATTCTACAGATGCTTTAGATAATACTGAAAAGCTATAAAGTGTTAAATTCACATGAATTTAACACTGGATTCTGAATTATAAAAAGCCATTCATAAATCTATTTATTTCAAAATAAATATCATCTCTTAGTAAAGCTCATGCCCTCGTGGATACCTCCTTATCAAGAAGTAAGCTTTAAAAAGGAAGAGACAAAGAAAAAGGAAAACACAGCACTATGTCACTTATCCAGGGCCATCAAGGAATCATATCTTTTTGTAAGTGATTTCTCCAGATGGTGAAAGTTCTGTCTTTAAATACAGAAATGACTTTTTAAAACTTTAATGTGGTTGGTGCAAGGAAATATTTCTAAAATGCCTCACTACATAATTCATTGAACATAATTCATGCATTCCCCAATGACTCAAACTAAATATTACAGGCATCAATTTCTATACTGGACTTCAGTGCAGCTCTCAGGCTGTAAGATGTATGCAGGGTTGTGTCTTATTTGCTCAGTCATGTCCAAACCTTTGCGACCCATGGATTGCAGCCCGACGGACTCCTCTGTCCATGGAATTCTCCAGGCAAGAACACTGGAGTGGGTTGCCATTCTCTTCTCCAGATCTTCCCGATCCAAAGATCGAACCTGGGTCTCCTTCACTGCAAGCAGATCCTTTACCATCGGAGCCACCAGGGAAGCCAGCATGCAAGGTTATCTGCCCCTCTACTAAATGCTACATATTGTGCTTGTATAGTCCATCTCTAAATTCTTAAATACAGTCATTTTTTTCCTCTTTATTTTACTCAGCTGTTCCTTCTCCTATTAATCATATGATCTATAGGATGTCAAACTGTCTCCTGTCTCGGGGACTTTGCACATGCTGCTTCCTAAGTCCAGAATGTTCTTTCCTNTGCTCAACAAGAGAACTGACATCAGCACCCTTGCTAATCACAGCACAAAAGCTTCTCTATGTTTTGTCTGAGCACAAAATGGGTCCACATAAATCAGTCTTTGTTATCTGAAAATATCTGGGATTCTTAAAGTTTGCCCTATTTTTATCCTTGCTGCCTTGGTAGCCCCGGAGAAAGCTGTACATTGCCTTACCAATTCTACACTGCAGTAATGGACAAAAAAAGGACACTTTTTTTAGGAAACACTCGAAGCCATTTCAAACAAAATATATGTGAAAAATCATTTTACCCACTGGCTAACAAGCAGATGTGGTTAAGGGAGCTATGCAAACATTTATTTTGTTGTCATTTCCTACATGCAACAGTCAGTTCAACCTGAAGTTGAATAAATGATGCGTTAAAACAAGATTGCAATACAGTACTGTAAAGTAAAAATAAAAATTAAAAAACAAAGACTGCATCAGCAGGTCTGCATTTTGAAGCATAATAGTCTGATGACAGTGTCTCATCTCAGCGTTTCAAGATTAAATTTGGCTACTATATGAAAATCAAAAGAGAAAAGCACAGAGAGTGCACAGATCCCAACAGACATATATTTACATCAGATGGTGAAACTAAGTATCTACAATGCTTAGAATATTTGCATTGCTTTTACCTATCCCCTATATTTGGTAACTGCCTGCAGGATAAGCCAAACTCTCTCTGGCAAGTACATACAGGGCTCTCCTAGCTTTTGCTATCTCTCCAGCCCCACTTTTTGCGGCTCTGCATTGGAAATACATGCAGGTATCTTAATACTCTACTTCTGTACTGCCTCTGGCCCTGATACAGTCTGGCCCTTAGCACATAATCCATTTCTAGATTTAGCTCAGACTTTGGGAAACCACCCCTGAACGGCCCCCTCTAAGCTCTCCGTTTCCCCCTCATTTCCAGTTACAGAGTTTGACATCCCTACAAGTGAGCTTCTTGAGGACTAGAGCCATGTCCCAGCGAGGTGCTTAGGCAATGCTGAATATGTCAAAGGAGACACAGATAAAAACACGGAAGTTCTCACACTCCCTATGTATTACAGGGATATTGATGCTGCTGCTGCTAAGTTGCTTCAGTCATGTATGACTCTGTGGGACCCCAGAGACGGCAGCCTGCAAGACCCAGCTCATTTGCAACTGGGCTGAGAAGAATTATTCAGGAAAGATAGAGGTGCATAAACCATAAATTCATCTGTTTCAAAACTCTACAGCTATGAGAGGTTTTCTTGTTTTTTTTTTTGTTTGTTTGTTTGTTTTTTTGTTTTTTGCCACACCATGCAGCATGTGGGATCTTAGTTCCCTGACCAGGGATCAAACCAACAGCTTCTGCATTGGAAGTGTAAAGTCTTAACCACCGCACCAAAAGGGAAGTCTCAGCATAAGGTATTTCAAATGCTCACCAGGTGATTCAAATGTGCTCAGATAGAATTAGGCTGGTTTTCAAAAGAGAATTAAGCAAACAAACAAGTATAGAGGTTCTTTAAAAATTTTATCGAATTCCTTCTCTTCTCAAGCCTTCTACTGCCACCAAAGCAGTTTATCTGTTTTCTCCTCATTTTTGTCCACAGTATTTACCCCACTGGAGAGTATATTTGAACTCGTTTCTACTATTGGAAACCTAACCATTCTTCAAAGTTCTGTTCAAATCTTTCCCTTGTCTTGCCACACCTGCTCTCAGGAGTCTTGGCCAAAGTCTTCTGCATGGCTATGGACAGTTTAGAACCATCTGTTATTCTGTCATTTTCACTGGTGGCTCAGACAATAAAGAATCTGCCTGCAATGCAGGAGACCTCAGTTCGATCTCTGGGTCGGAAAGATCCCCCAAAGGAGGAAATGGCAACCCATTCCAGTATGCTTGCCTGGAGAGTCCCATGGACACAGGAGCCTGGTGGGCTACAGCTTTCTTTCTATGTATATTTCCAAATGTTCCAAATACTCATGAATTATTTTCCCAATCTGACATCCAGTTCTTTGAAAGCTGAGACCATTCCTTAAATTTTTTTGTGTCTGCTGTGGAGAGCCAGTGAACTTAAATGAAAAGACCTCATCGAGAGAAAAAAAGAAGTCCACTGTTGTTATTAGGGTAGCCCAAACATCCTTCACAGGTCGGTGTACAAAACCATACTTATTATAGATCAAAACAATATTTACCCTCCCTGCCTCTCCAGCCGACACACACATTTTGCTGTTTTCAGTCTAACACATCCTCTTTCTTTCACCCAACGACCCTACTCTGCCTTCAAGAGTTAGCTTAAGACCTTTCTTTGCAGCTTTTCTCAGCTTGCTCTGAGTTAAGGCACCTGACCGACTTTCTCCCGCTTCTCTGAGCTCCCAGCACGCAGGTCCTAGGTAGTGTGTTCCCTTTGGGTGGTTCAGAAAGACCTCTAATGACTCCATCCAGGTCTACAGGTCATAGTTGCTGAATCCTCAACTTGACCTTGACCGGACAAGCTGAAGAATAGCACTTTCTATATTCTTGAGTCAACCGCCCTTCCATCACGAAACATCACCACTGTAATTTTACTAACCCACTATTATCCTAGGAAATTGGTGGAAAAAGAGTGGAACTTTCTTATTCTGAAATCTCTTAAAAGGTATTTCACGACTGAAATTTAAGGAAAGAAGGTCACAACTGTGAGTTCAAAACTTATGTATAATCTTAGAAATCTGTAAAATGTTAACAAAGATAGGTGTTTTACTAAATGAAAATGCTATTTTTTAATAAGGGAAGTTTTAATCTAAACTTCACCAGCAGGATAATGGTTAAATAAATTTTGAGATATAGATACAATAATAAACTGATGCAAAGCATTTAAAAAGTGAGACAAATCTGTATATATGAAAAATGCATGCATGCTCAGTTGCTGAGTTTTGTCCAACTCTCATGACCCCATGGATGTAGCCCTTCAGGCTCCTCTGTCCATGGGATTTTTCAGGCCAGAATACTGGAGTGGGCTGCCATTTCCTTTTCTAGAGGATCTTTCCAACCCAGGGATCAAACCTACGTCTCTTGCAGGCGAATTCTTTATCACTGAGCCACCTGGGAAGCACATATATGAAAAATACTCACAAGATAATTGTTAAACTTAAAAAAAAATAAGCTACAGAATTGTATGATTCCATTTTGTCTGAAATGATTGTGTATGTATAAACTATGTTTAGAGAGCAGGTCTGGAAGGAGACACACCGGAAGTGTTCACTGCGGTCATTCCAGGAATAGGGTTGGGAGGGTCAGACCAGTTTCATATTTTTATTTTATATGATTTTGTGTCTGATTTTTTTTCAAGGACTTTCCACTCAATACTGTTATAATTTAAAAAATATTACATGTTTTAAAAGCTTATGCTTCAAAATGCTCTAAAAAAGGATGCCTATTAATATTTTAAAGTCTAGGAATGATGTACATAGGACTAAAGAGCTTACATCTGTATGGAAATGCATATTCCTCTTCATATTCTGCAGCTAGTGAATAAATTTAGCCTTTCTTTTAAATATAGAATTCCAGGATACATCTGGAGAGACTGAGTCTTAGTCAGGAAACAGCTTAGACAAAGTATAACTACTTTGTTTTAAAAACTAGAATTTAGAGGGTTAAAAAAAAAAAAAAGGAAAGTTGGAAGCACTTTAAATAGAGAAACAAATTTCTTCTCCCAAAGTCTGGTGGTCTTAATATTCTTACAATTTTAATTTATTTGAAAAACCATGTCTGTAAACGGTCATATACTTAGATATTTAAATATCTAAAATAAGCACTTTGGGAATTACTTTTCCTATTAAAAACATTAACTTTCCATAATAATTATACAACTAGGGTAAATAAAAT
>SJYQ01093608.1:0-10577 GCA_006410935.1 Redunca redunca | reverse complement strand
ACTGGTTGGATCTCCTTGCAGTCCAAGGGACTCTCAAGAGTCTTCTCCAACACCAAAGTTCAAAAGCATCAATTCTTCGGCGCTCAGCTGCCTTCACAGTCCAACTCTCACATCCATAACATGACCACTGGAAAAACCATAGCCTTGACTAGACAGACCTTAGTCGGCAGAGTAACGTCTCTGCTTTTGAATATGCTATCTAGGTTGGTCATAACTTTTCTTCCAAGGATTAAGCGTCTTTTAATTTCATGGCTGCAGTCACCATCTGCAGTGATTTTGGAGCCCCCCAAAATAGTCTGACACTGTTTTCCCATCTATTTCCCATCTTCGTTTTCTGAATGTTGAGCTTTGAGCCAACTGTTTCACTCCCCTCTTTCACTTTCATCAAGAGGCTTTTTAGTTTCTCTTCACTTTCTACATTACTGATTTATTAAATTTGGGGGGGTATACTCCCTGGTGGTCCAGTGATTATGACTCTGTGTGCTGTCACTGCCCAGGGCCTGGGTTCAGTCCCTGGTTATGGAACTAAAATCCCACAAGCCGAGTGGTGCTGCCAAAAAATTTTTTTAACTGAATTATAGTTGTAAAGTATTACATAAGTGGCAGGTCTTAATTTCTTACTGTACAAATCCAAGTGAGCGATCATTTGTATATTATCATTTATATAACTTTCTTTTTCTTACAGCACCCACGTTTTAGGTTAAACTCTTTGTATGATGTTGGTTTTAAAAAAGTTAAAACCCCACAGGAGCATGTAGGCCCTTATTTAGGAAGGAAAAGGATATATTAATGATTCATTCATAATTGACTTGGGAATTGCTTAGTGCGTTCCTTTAACCTTTAGTTTTAATTTGGCTTTAACCTTTAGTTTTTTAGGTTTAGCTCTGCTTTCCAGTGACTCTGATGACAGAGAAGCAGTAAATGGATTTGAGTTAACGTTATTTCAAGAAGTGAATATCTAGCACAGAAAAGCATTTCTTCGATATAAAGGGTAGAAAGAGCAAATTAAAGACTATTCTTTAATAACCAAATGTAATTAAAATGCATTGTCAGATTTACATTTTAGTACCTCAGAGGCATTGATATTGCCTGTTTCTGAAATGAGATTGCTGATTCAAAAAAAAATAAAACCCCAAATTTCTGTATGTGGGAAATTCTCCTAACCTCCTCCTCTCCTTTTAATTGTGGTGTTATGATATAATTTACAGGGTAAGATAGAAATGTATCTCTTGAGGAAATTGTAAACATAAGATTTTGTCACTTAGGGGGCTTCAGGCAGAAAGATTCTTTTTTTCTATAATCAAGTGTCATTTGGAAAATGACAATATGAAGTTCCTTGGAGTGTTCTCAGTGGTACAAACCCTCCCACACTTTTTTCTTCTTTTTCTCCTGGAGTAGTTTAGTCGCTTAACTACAGTGATTCAGAGGAGAGGCAGTTTGGTTTATCATTGATATTCTGATCTCTCTTTTTGGGGGCTGGTTGTGTGGGCAGAGTGGCAGCATGGAGCTACTTAGAAACGCCCGTTCAGCTCTGTCGCTCCCTTAAGCAGCATGAGAAGTGGAGATGAGGGGCCCTGGAGGTGATTTTTCTGGGCTTCCAGCTGGAGCATTCAGAACAGTTAGCTTCTGCTGCAGAGGCTGGAGGCCCAGGTGTACAAAGTGTGAGAGTAGGGGTCTCTGCAGCCCTGGTTAGGGAAGCTCAGTTCTCCCATCCAGGTTTTCCTTTCATTCCCCTGCCCATCTCCAAATCATTAATGATATAATAGTGTGAGGTTGGCAGCGTCTTGGGGGATGCATTGATTGGCCTCCTCCTTATTTAGGAGTCTTATTCTGCATCTGTATGCAAATTATAGAGACCGTAGAATCATCATTCTTTATGTCAACAAAAAGTGGTATCAGTTTAAGAAAAAAAATCACACGCACACTAGATTGAAAGTAGCAATAACTGGTGTCTGCTGTCTTCCCTGACCTTGAAAAAGATATATAAGTTCTTTGCATGTCTCTTCTCTGGCCCTGGGTTAATATGTGTTTCCTAGAGCTGTTGTGTGAATGAGATTAACCTACGTGAAGTGTTCTGAACTCCTTAAGGAATGATGTCAAAGCAATAAAATGCAATACAGTTATTACAGCCAAGATAGAGAGGCGGAGAAGACAGATCTACACTTTCTTCCTTAATCTTCTAATCTTTCCAGATGCCCGTGGGTCCTTTAGAGTCCCCTCTGTTCCTTAGTTTTGGAGTGGCGGGGGGTTTCATGCCTTGCACCCTCTGAAACAGAGTTCCTCGGGAAGGCCTCCGTAGGCCCACCCTATGGGGAAGGGGTGAGGGTGACCCCCCAGTGTGTGGGACTAGGGCAGCCCGGGATCTGCACAGAGAAGGCCCTCTCCACTCTGCAGGACGAGAAGAGGCAGCCATGGTCTGCGTGCACCTTCACGGCTAGCCCACTGCTCTTCAGAGAACCCAACCCTGGGTGCCCAGGCTCCTCTGACCACCCTCCATGAGGAAGGAAAGTGAATCCAGAGAGGCCAGCGCTTCCTGCGGTCCGGTCGGCTGGGGACACTTGTGGAGCAGTCCAGCAGCGTGAGCACCGCCCTCCCCGCCTCGACAGCCATGTCCTTCAGCGCCACCATTCTCTTCTCCCCTCCCGGTGGCAGCGAGGCCAGATGCTGCTGCTGTGCGTGTAAGAACGAGACCAGCGGGGCCAGCTCAGGCTGTCAGGGTGGGAATCCTCCTCCCAGCACCCCGATCACGGTGACGGGACACGGCCTGGCCGTCCAGAGCTCCGAGCAGCTCCTGCACATTATCTACCAGCGGGTGGATAAGGCCGTGGGTCTGGCTGAGGCGGCACTGAGTCTCGCCAGGGCCAACAACGAATTGTTAAAACGACTCCAGGAGGAAGTGGGTGAGCTGAGGCAAGGGAAGGTGCCCGCCGCGGATGAGGACAGGGAGAGTCGGGCACACGGCTCGCCGCTGGAGGAGCCCGGGCCCCTCAAGGAGAGCCCCGGGGAGGCCAGCAGGGCCGTGCCGGCTGCGGAGGAGGAGTGTGACAGTGTGGGCAGTGGCGTGCAGGTGGTGATCGAGGAGCTGCGGCAGCTGGGAGCGGCCTCGGCTGGGGGGCCCGGACCTTTGGGCTTCCCGGCAGCTCAGAGAGAGGTGCGGCTCCCGGGATGCGCCCTGACTGCTGGCGAGGGGCCCCCGATGCTCAACCCTGTGAGTACACAGCACAGGACAGGAGCCGAGTGCTCCCTTGTGCCCTTCCTGGCCTTCCTCTCTTTCTCTCCTCTCCATCCTTCAGCCTTTCTTTTGGTGCTATCAGTGATGCAACAGCAGGGTACCCAGTTTCCTTTGTCGTCAGGGAGAGTTAACCCTCCTGTTTCTTCCTGACCCCGTGGCCTTTCCGGTAGAAGGTCATTGCTGGCATGAGTGGCATCGGGGCTGCCCTGCCCTCCCACTCTGTCGCGCCGCATGGCACCTTCTCCACAGCTGCCTGACAGCTCCATGGGCTCTGCCTCTCCTGGCGAGGATGCCTGCCATGCACAGACGACTCATTCATATTTGATCACCGGCCCTCTGCTTGGCAAGAGGAAGTCAGGACTAGGAGAGAGATGGGGATGTGGGGAGGGAGAGGCAGAGGTGGGGAGGGAGAGCAGGGAATGAGCGAGGGAAAGGGCAAAGCTGGTAGCTGACAGGTGCAAGAAGGGAAAGAGGCCATTGAAAATGAAGCGTTCAGAAAGGAGAAAAAGTGGAGAAAAAGAGCAGAGGAGAAAGATGAACCTAAGTGGAGGAAGAATTGATGCAAGGGAGAGAATATGAGGTAAGGTAGGAGGGAGGTAGAGGAAAGGAAATAAAATGAGGAAAAATGGGCAGTTGAGAGTTTACCTAAGAGGATAATAACACGTACGGAGGAAGAGGGAAGCCAATGGGCCTGTTTTGTGAGCCGGAAAAGACATAGAAATACACTGATATTTCAGCTTCTTTACTGCTCAGGGCCATATGAGCAGGGAAATCCTGGCTGAGGAGAGTAAAAACTGAAGAATGTCACATGGAAGTCTGGAAAGGAGATGGAGCAGCTCTAGAGATCTCAGATGTGAAGCTAACAGATGTGTTGCCACTTGAGAGACAGTGGGAGGTCTGTCAGCTCCCACCCACCCTCTCCACCGCGTCCTCCTTCTGCCCTCTGTCTTTTCCTCCACCCGCCACGACAAGGCCCAGACACCCAGGAAAGAGTAGAGCAGCAGAACAGGGGGGCTGAGACTCCGAGCCCATCTGCTGGATCTGAGGAATGAAGGCCGCCTCCAGGGTCATACTGCAACTGGTCACTGCTCCACCAAGGCCTAGCCGCACGGGTGGGTGATGGCCCCGAGGCTCGCCCCAGTCTGCCCGGCCAGGGACTATCCTTGGTTTGGGGCTGTCGGAGGAGCTGCTGGGAAGGTGGGAGGAGGCAGGGAGGCACCAAGCCCGGCAGTGCCCTGAGCTGTGGTTCTTTCTGGCAGGGAAGGCTTCCAAGCCGACAGGATGGAATTAGATTTCACAGCACAGAAAGCAGCTCACAGGTCTATAAATCTCAGCCTCCTCCCCCGCTTCTTTCTGTGTTTTTTCCCCCACTTTCACTGTTTTGTTTTCCTGGCTGCAGAAATCCCCCTCCTTTCTTCTCCTCTCCCTCTCTCCCTTCCTCCCTCCTTCCTTCCCCTACCCTGTGTGTCCTTGAGTGAGGGCACAGGCAGGCAAGCAGATGTCAGGGCAGCCATATAGCCAGGGCAGGATCAAGGTGAGGGCACCTGCTGGCCCTGCAAAGGGAAGAGGGCAGGGGATGGGGAGGGGGAAAGCAGTACCAGCCTCTCTAGAGGTTTCTGACTTTATATCTCCCTCCTTTGCTCCCACTTTTCTATTTCTCCTTCATGTTGTTATTTTCTCACTCCTCTTACTTGGTTTTCTTATCATCACTTTCTCACTCAATCCCTTTCAGGCAAAACACTTACCTAGCTACCTTACCTATACTCAGGTGCAAAGCATAAACGACTAGTCACAAATAGAGCATCAGAAACATGCCTTGTCCTTACAATCAGTCCTGTGGTAATGAGCCAACATGAGAGGCCCCGTTGAGTGAAAGTTGCTCAGTTGTGTCTGACTCTTTGTGACCTCATGGATTCTAGCCTGCCAGGCTCCTCGGTCCATAGGATTTCCCAGGCAAGAATACTGGATTGGTTAGCCTTTCCATTCTCCAGAGGATCTTCCCAACCCAAGGATGGATCTGACGTCTCCTGCATTGCAGGCAGATTCTTTACTGTCTGAGCCACCAGGCAAGCCCAAGAGGACCTGTGTCTGCAAGAAATATTTGCCCCATTCGCCCACCAGAGTCCCAGAGAAACAAGCCATGAACCACTGAAGACTGGGCTAGATTCCCCCCTGTTCCCCACTCGCTGTTCATCATACTTACCAGTGAATGATGGTTGACCAGGTTCCCACAGGCCTGGCTGGCTAATAGGGTTTTTTTTTTTTTTCCCGTATGTTCTTAGCTGGTGGACGATTATGTGGCCTCTGAAGGTGCAGTGCAGCGGGTGCTGGTGCCTGCTTACGCCAAGCAGCTTTCACCAGTCACACAACTGGCGATCCAGCGGGCAACCTCAGAGACTGGGCCAGAAAATGGAACCAAGCTGCCGCCACCCCGCCCTGAAGACATGCTCAGTGCTGCTGCCGCCCTGGAAGGGCCTTCAGAAGAGTCAGGCCCTGGGGGAACTGGGGAGCTGAGACAGTCTCTAGGGTTCACTGCTTCCCCATGCAGGACCAGAGGGAGTGGGCAGAAGAACTCCAGACGCAAGCGGGATCTGGTCCTCTCTGTGAGTGAGCTCAATTTCTATACATTTTTCTTCAGTTTGGAGAGATAAGTGAAGAGTGAAATGTGGGTTGACTTTAAACGTCCCATGTGGAATGAATGGTATCCTGAAGCCTGCTGGAGTGGGAAGGGCAAGAAGGAGACAGACTGTTCCCTAGCCCCAGGGACAGACAGTCCCTTTGCTATCAGTGGAACTTGTTGTTTAGGCTTTTCCGGATAGATTGATATCTTCCATTTAAAGATAAGGGAATTATATCATGTCTCCTGGTGATCTCATAATTCTGATGGGAAGATCTTTATGGGGTTCAGCAGATTGACTGCAGCAGGATAGCACTAGAAACTGCCTGCAAATAATCAGTGTTCAGGGCAAGCAGCAAGGGGCCCCTTGGGCAGCAAGGCCAAGGTGTCCTGAGGTGGTCCCATACCCCAAAGATGCAGAGGACCACTAGACACTCAGCTCAAGGATAAAGGTTAGAAGAGTCTGGTGATTCTCAGAGCTCTTGGCAGGGAAGGTACTGGCCTGAATCAGTTCTGCCTGAAACCGTACAGTGGCTTGGAGCCCTAGTGCATCCCTAAACATCCTACAATCCATATAGGATCCCCCGCCCCCACCTCCACGCACCTCCACTTCCGTTATTCAGCGTCATTAGAGTCAAGGTTAAGAAACCCTGTTTTAGGGTGACTACAGACCTTTGGATCAGCTCTGTCATCCAAGACATCTTTCTAATGGAGACTGTACTGGGTCTCCAGTCTCTGGATAATAGCTTATGAGGTAACCTGAGAGTTCTGGTCAAGGGTGATGGTCACCACTGACATCCAGTGAAATCCCATTGGAGTATAGAACCCATTTCTCCTGTTACAGCCTTAGTAAAGATTGAAAGTGGCTGACTACCATTTACACCTCCTTTATTTATATTACTTCTTTCTCCTTTTTTCTAAGAGATCCTCCTATTACTCTTTCTTTCGTTTTTACATTGATAGATTCTTTTTTTCCCCCTTCCAGAAGACACCATTCATAATCAGTATCAACTGATTTCTAACCTTTATTTCAGATTTTGGTTACATTTAATGACATGTCACTTATCAAGAATGGGGAGTAGGTTTAGTTTCTCTGTCATGGATTTCTAATCCAACAGGACACTGTTGTTGCCAGTGACAGAAATGGAGGCTTATACCTAGAAGTACATTTCAAGAGAATTCCCCCAAATTCTTAGTGTTTAAATCAGAATATATGTGTGATAATTACAATTTGCATAAAATCAGGATTTTTTGGTCAGTTCTATTCCTCTTGTGCCTACTGCCTACAGTGAGAAGTCCAGTGGTGAGGCCGGGCTTCTTCCTGCCCTTTGGAGAGCTTGGCACGGTGCCTTCTGGGAAGCATGCTCAGCCATCATGCTCAGTGTTGTAGGATGAGAAGAGGGGCAAGTGGACCAGTCAGGGAGTCTTGCTGCCCATCACAGAGAAAGATATAAAATGTTCTTGTGTGAGTCTGTGGGTTCAGAGGGAGAGAGATGGTTGCAGATCTTCACTGTCCCAACCTTTAGCTCTAGGAAGGAATCCGAGAGGCATTTCTCCAATCTGTTGAGGCTGCTGTGGGTTGCTGCTCTGCCAGGGATCCAAAAGGCCCAAATCAGAACCTTAATTCCTTGGACTGCTGCAGATCCAGCCACCCATTGGAGAAATTATTTATTTTTAGCTTGCTCAGGAGGCAGGTGAGCCAGCATCCTTTAGTCTTAACACTTATTATTGGCTAGAGTATTTTCCCTTTTCACTTCAAGCTTGGTTTGATTTTTATCAGCTGATCTCTTCCAAGTCAATTGAATTGGAAAGCTATGCAACTCCTCCCCCATCTTTTTTCTTTTTTTGCAACTCTTTCAAATTCTTTCTGAAGCATTCACCCATTCCCTTGTGATTTCTCAAGTTTGAACTTCTAAAAGGTAAAATAACTATATCAGATATAAAGCTAGTACAACTCTTTTTTTTATAGAGTGGAGAACCTAGTCATAAAGAGTTAACAATAATTTCCTAAGTTGATATGATGAGTCAGCCATAGGAGTAAGAGGCGAAATTGGGCATTTCTGAATACAAAGCTGAAATCCTGAGATCAGCATCCCATCAGTTTGGGACTGGGTAATTTCCATTGACTAAAGGACCTTGGGATGAAAATATAATCAGAAACAGCAAAACTAAATTTAATAGGAGGAAATGTAAAATCCTGCATTAGAGTACAAAAAAAACAAAACAGTTGCAGAAGGGTGGAAATAGTATCTGTGTGAAAAATGGACTTGAGCTGACTACAGGCTCACTATGAATGGACCCTGTGACACTGAGTAGCGATGGGGTTGCTAAGAAAGGTAACAGCATCTTGAGTTTCATTCCTAGAAGTATAGAGTTCTACTCAGGGAAGTAATGCTCCCTTTGGCCAGACCTCAGTGGATGAGTAAGAGTCAGTTCCAGGTGCCATGTTGTAAGAGGAACACTGGCAAACCAGAGCGTCATAGTTTCATGAGGAGTCTGTCTGGCAACTATGTCATGAGGACTGGTTGAAGGACTTGGTGTTTAGACCAGATAAGAGGAGACCTTGGGAGAACATGGAAGCTGTCCTCAAATACTTGAGGTGCTATTAGGGCAAAACTGGGGTCAGATTTTGGAGTATCTAAGGCAATTTTTTTTAACAATTAGAAATGTTCATAGTAGCTGAGTCAAAAACTAGTGAGAACCCATCATTAAAGGTATATAAGCAAAGCTGAAAGATAGCCTGTTTAATGACATAAACAGATGGTTGGGTGACAGTGTCTCCAAGTTCCCTTTCATTTCACATTTCTGTTATTTCAGGTTTGTGTTTTTTGGACCATGATATGAGGACCCCTGTGGTAATGTGCAAAGGCATATACCTGGGACATTCTCCTGGGTCACCAATTTTACTAGAAGATTTTGGAAGACATTTTCATGTTAAGAGAAATACAAAATGGCAAACCACTTCAGTATTCTTGCCTGGAGAATCCCACAGACAGAGGAGTCTGGCAGGCTGCAGTCCATGGGGTTACAAAGAATCAGACCTGACTGAGCTACTGACTGACTAAAGGGGCTTCGAGAAATGTCTGTTTGAAGTAGCCCTGTTGTATATTTGCTCTCTCCTTGCTATTAGAAGTATGTTTGTGGAAATGTTTGAAAACCTGTATTCTAGTGATCATACTCCCTGAGAGCAAGAGTAAGACCCAGAATAATTCTGAAGGCTCCACATAAATTAAATGAAAAGGAAAAAAAGTGGGGAGGGGGTGTCCATTAGAGACACTAATGTGGGTAGGCTCTCTGGCTAAAAAAGGGCATCAACAGAAAATAGTACCTAGGCTATGGGCAAGATTCATGCAGAAAACCCCATAGGGACCAGAGAAGGGTTTCATCATATTTGTTCCTGGCTTGATTCTGTTTTGTTTGTTTCCCCTAGAAATTGGTCCATAATGTGCATAACCACATCACCAATGACAAGAGATTCAATGGGTCTGAAAGGTATGATCCTCTTGAGGGAAAAGATCATAAGGACCTTTGCCAAGGAGAGGGAAGCAGAGTGGGGCTGCTCCAATATAATAGTCAGGCTAGGGCTTTCACCTCACCGCTGGCCTTTGTGTCGTGTCTTAGGCCGTGGGGGACTTTCCCACAAAGCTGACTAGTGGAGGAGTCTCTGTCCGGCTTTTACAATGCTGACCGCCTTATCTACGTTCTTCTCTTGTGGCAGCATCAAGTCCTCTTGGAATATTTCTGTAGTGAAGTTCCTTCTGGAAAAGCTCAAGCAAGAGCTGGTAACAAGTCCCCACAATTATACTGACAAGGAGCTGAAAGGTGAGAAAGACCGAGTTAACCTGCACCCCAGCCTTTCTTCATCCCCTGTTCCTGACCAGAGGAGGAGAGGCCTATGGAGATGATTTAGGTGGTTTTGAAAATAGTGGACTTAAAAAAATTGGTTTTGGCTATTTTTTCACCTAGGATTGTCTTTTTATTCCCCTACTCAGTCTGAAATGAACATGGGAGAAGGAAGGGGCTAGAACACCATCATGCATGACGCTTATACAGAGCCCGAGTCTCGGATGTTATGAAAAGGAGGTTAGAATCAGGCCTCCCCTTTTGTCCCTACATATCACGTCCTGGGTTTCCTACTTTTCGTGCCCTTCTGTTATTTGTTATTTCTGTTATTTGTCTGTAGCATTAAGAAAGCGTCTGCTGGAAAAGTACTTGGGACCTGCTGTCAGCCGCGTAGAATGGGGTGGGTTTGACTGCGGTTGGGGGAGGGGAGTTGCAGAAGCATCAGCGTCGTCCTTTTATAGTGAGAGTAGTTCCTGTTAGAGATGCAGAGAGTTACACCAGAGAGGGAGGAATAGATGCTGATGGATATGCCCAGAAAGCCCACTGTGTAAAAGTGGTTCTCCCCTCTTCCACCTGGTAGTGTTACAGCAAAAGTAAAAGGGGCTGAGGACCCCTGCTTTCTGCTGCCTCCCTTCTCCCTCCCCACCAGGAGCCTGTGTAGCCTACTTCCTTACTAAGAGGCGTGAGTATCGCAACTCCTTAAACCCCTTTAAAGGCCTGAAGGAGAAAGAGGAGAAGAAACTTCGAAGTCGCAGATACCGGGTAGGTTTCTAGATTTTCCTTTCAGAAAAGATGCTAAACTCTAAACCCTAATAAGCCACAGTGGGAGGGTGTGGCCTCTGAGAACAGGATTGAGTGGAGGAGAAGGAAGACAGGAGCCAATTC
>SJYQ01093603.1:52134-75146 GCA_006410935.1 Redunca redunca | reverse complement strand
AGTCTTAACCACTGGACTATCAGGGAACTCCCTCCTTGTAAATAGTCTGAACTAAAGCTTATTCGTTTTCTTAAATTGTCTCCTTTCCACTGATTCCATACAGTGCATCCACTGTATAATATATCTATTCATTTATTCATCATATACTAACCTTGGACTTCAGTGTTGCCATCCCTGAAATACTGTAGTGCATATTGATCCATGTGAAAAGGTGTGTGATGGGAGAGACGGCGCTGACTCTTCCGGCTTTCAGTTCAGTTCAGTTGCTTAGGCGTGTCCGACTCTTTGCTACCCCACGGACTGTAGCACGCTAGGCTTCCCTGTCCATCACCAATTCCTGGAGTTTATTCAAACTCATGTCCATCAAGTCAGTGATGCCATCCAACCATTTATTTCATCCTCTGTCATCCCCTTCTCCTCCTGCCTTCAATCTTTCCCAGTATCAGGGTCTTTTCAAATGAGTCAGTTCTTCGCATCAGGTGGTTGAAGTATTGGAGTTTCAGCTTCAGCATCAGTCCTTCTAAGGAGTATTTAGGGCTGATTTCCTCTAAGATGGACTGGTTGGATCTCCTTGCTCTCCAAGGGACTCTCAAGAGTATTCTCCAACACCACAGTTCAAAAGCATCAATTCTTCAGTGCTCAGCTTCCTTTAGAGTCCAACTCTCACATCCATACATGACTACTAGAAAAACCATAGCTTTGACTAGACAGACTTCTGTTGGCAAAGTAATGTCTCTGCTTTTTAATATGCTGTCTAGGTTGGTCATAACTTTTCTTCTTCCGACTTTAGAGTTCATTTAAGCAAGGGAAAGAACTTACTGGCTGTGTGATATTGGGCGTGTTATTTGATTTTTCAGAATATTGATTTCTTTTTCTGGAAAATGGGAGTTAATCATGGGACCTACCTCACAGGGTTGTTGTGAGAACTACATAAGGAAATGTGTGGGGAGAGGACTTGCAGATTATTGCGTAATGTTATTATTCATATGTATATTTATTAAGCACTTAGTATTGGGAGATCTTAGAGGAAAAATTGGTCTTTATACCTGTCCCAGACAATCTAGTTACAGAGGAAGCCCCTTTGCAGAAAGCATGAAATCAGTTCAAGAAGGTGTATGTGGTCAAATGCTGGAGAAGTTTTATCAGCCTTGTACTGGATGTATTTGAAAATGTTTAGAGGTCGTTTTTTGACCATAGAAATGAGCTGGGTGGTAATGAGAGTCTACCTGATTTCTCTACACAGGAAGATTGGTCTGTCTGCAGTCAGCTAATCCTCCTGAACCTTGTTCATTATATCAGGAGATCATAAAGCAAACGGCAAATCAACATTTCCTCTAAGAAACTTTGTCCCCAAAGGACTCTTTCTTACCTATAATGCTGATAAAGACAGCAAGGATGGACTGTCCAGCTGATGCTTGGGAGAAGCTTGGTGCATCCAGCAGTCTTAGTTCCCTAGTGTCTTTAGGGACATTCAGAGAGAAGGGTTTGTGACTTCTCCAGGCAACCCACTCCAGGGCTTAACTTCACATCTATCAAATCCTTGCATCCACCCCGCCGTGCTGCAGGACATACATACTCTCTGCTCTCCTGTCCTGGGTTTGGGGCCTCTGTGTTAAAGGTAAAGCTGTTCTGTCCCCCAGTTTTCTCTCTGCTAGGCCCTATTATCCAGGCCCTTTGTGCATGTTCGTATAGCACTACACCCCAGGTTGTGTTTCTGCGCTCCTCTTGTAATGGGCCTTATTGCCCAGCCAATCAACAGTCAATATGTTCTAGTACTGTGAGGGATGCAGCCATTTAAGAAGAGGACTCTGCCTTCAAAGAGTTTACACAACTAGCACACAGGAAGCAGCTGCAAGGAATGCAGAGTACTTAAATTATGCAGCCCAGGCTCTGTGATCACTGCAAGAATCAAGGCCCAGGAAGATAGTGTGGGCTGGTATTGTCAGGGAAGGAGGATTGAGGTGAGCAAAATACAAGTGGGAGAAGAAAGGGACAATAAGAACCGAAGGTAGGCAGTGCTATTCGAATTTAAAGACAGACATCCTTAGGAGATGATTCACCATTGGGAGAATTGTTTGTTCCTTCCTCCCTTCCTTTCCTCCTGCATCCTTCCCCCCCCAACCCCGCCTCCTTTTCTTCCTCCCTCCCTCCTTCAACAAATGTCTACCAAGTGCCAGACACTGAACTAGACCCAAGCCATGCAAGGACCAAGAAGTCCAGGTCCTCATCCTTGAGAAGCAGAATGGAAGGTCAGGCAGAGCCCTTTTAGTTACGTCTGAGCGCTTTGCCAAGGGTTCTATGATGCTTCTTTCACAACTCACGTGGTATCTTGTGGTTCTAGGTATCTTTGTCTAACCACCCCCTTTGCCTCTCTTTTCCCTGTCCTTGAACTGCAAGGCTTTTAAAGACACAGACTGTGTTTATTTCATCTTTATTTCCATCTGTGGTTCTGCCTCACACAGGGTAGCATCTCTGCACTGATGTGTTGAAGTGAGATTGGGTTGAAATCAGATTGGGGTTGGGGCTGTCCCCCTCCAGCCTAGGGCAGTGCACTTCCTGCAGGATGCCCACCCCACTCCCATCTCCATCCCTGAAAATGTTACTTGTCTCTTAGATGCTGCTTACTCAGGAAGACTTTCATGATTTTTCTAACTGCATCTTTTCCTGAGCTTCTGAATCTCAGTACCTCTTCTGTGGTATGGTTTGTATTATTGATGTCTTTGGGGGATATGTCTGACCTTTTCCCCTGACAGGTAAACTCTTTGAAGCTGAAGACAGTGTTTTATTCACATCTGTATCTCCCATAGTACACGGCGCATGGTAGCTCTTCAACATTTGAAAGAGTTTTAGGAGAGCAAGTACTGCAGATGTGGAGGTTTGGGAGCACTGGAGGTTCCTTTCTTGGCCCTTTCATCATTGTAAGCATTTCCCTTCAACTCTTAGAATTTCCAAGTCTCTGACAATTTGTCAAGCCCTAGGACTCCAATAACTGTTCAGCAATCCCAGGGTATAAGGGGAATACTGTCTCAAGGCGCCTGTACACATGAACACATCACACACACTCCTTCTTTTCAGAGCATACACCCACCGTGATGGATCCTACTGAAACTTATTAAGTCACTTCTGAACCAAGAAATTTGAAGGGAGCAGTCGGAGAGAGCTCACGCTTGTCCAGAGTGCTTGGAGCCTGGGAGGAGGTGGTGGAAGGATGATTGAGTGAAGGAGCATGCAAGCTCTGCCTTGCTGCCTCCAGGGTAGGTTTGTTCCCTGCGTAGAGCTCTCTGTGGACGCTGCTTCTGCATTTCTTTCCCAACTGGGCAAGGACATCAGAACAACCATACCACAAGAGAGGTACAAAGTACTGAGTCTCATTTTGCCACCAGCTTTGCAGTATTATTCCTAGCCCACCCTTTGCTTACAGCATCGGGACTGATCATTTAACCCGTCCTGTGGCACCTGTGTCGTGCCCAGACCCACTCAGGTCCCAGGGACAGCATCACAAACACACACACACACACACGCGCGCGCCCCTTCATTGTCTAGAAATGCAGAATGCATTTTACCTGTTTTGGTTATTTTCTTTCCACACTAGTATTACAGTTTTTATTAAAGAGCAACTTTATTGAGCTATAGGTTACATACCATAAAACTCACCTGTAAAAAGCATGCAATGGTTTTTGTTACAGTTACAGAGTTGAGCAACCATTATATAATCTAATTTTAGAATATTTTCATCACCCTGAAACTAATATGTGCCATTTTCTCTTTTATTCTAAAAATATATTTTTCAGTTCAGTTCAGTTCAGTCGCTCAGTCATGTCCGACTTTTTGCGACCCCATGAATCGCAGCATGCCAGGCCTCCCTGTCCATCACCAACTCCCGGAGTTCACTCAAACTCACGTCCATTGAGTCAGTGATGCCATCTAGCCATCTCATCCTCTGTCATCCCTTTCTTCTCCTGCCCCCAATCCCTCCCAAGCATCAGAGTCTTTTCCAATGAGTCAACCCTTTACATGAGGTGGCCAAAGTACTGGAATTTCAGCTTTAGCATCATTCCTTCCAAAGAACACCCAGGGCTGATCTCCTTCAGAATGGACTGGTTGGATCTCCTTGCAGTCCAAGGGACTCTCANACAGGTCAAAAGCATCAATTCTTCGGCACTCAGCTTTCTTCACAGTCCAACTCTCACATCCATACATGACTACTGGAAAAACCATAGCCTTGACTGGACAGATCCTTGTTGGCAAAGTAATGTCTCTGCTTTTCAATATGCTATCTAGGTTGGTCATAACTTTCCTTCCAAGGAGTAAGCGTCTTTTCATTTCATGGCTGCAATCACCATCTGCAGTGATTTTGGAGCCCCCCAAAAATAAAGTCAGACACTGTTTACACTGTTTCCCATCTATTTCCCATGAAGTGATGGGACCAGATGCCATGATTTTAGTTTTCTGAATGTTGAGCTTTAAGCCAACCTTTTCACTCTCCTCTTTCACCTTCATCAAGAGGCTCTTTAGTTCCTCTTCACTTTCTGCCATAAGGGTGGTGTCATCTGCATATCTGAGGTTATTGATATTTCTCCCAGCAATCTTGATTCCAGCTTGTACTTCTTCCAGCCCAGGGTTTCTCATGATGTACTCAGCATATAAGTTAAATAAGCAGGGTGACAATATACAGCCTTGACGTACTCCTTTTCCTATTTGGAACCAGTCTGTTGTTCCATGTCCAGTTCTAACTGTTGCTTCCTGACCTGCATATAGGTTTCTCAAGAGGCAGGTCAGGTGGTCTGGTATTCCCATCTCCTTCAGAATTATCCACAGTTTATTGTGATCCACACAGTCAAAGGCTTTGGCATAGTCAATAAAGCAGAAATAGATGTTTTTCTGGAACTCTCTTGCTTTTTGGATGATCTAAATACAAATATTTATTTAAACTCAAACTATATTTTGCTTTGGTTTTTTAATCTGCTCATTAAAAGCAAAAAGGAAAAAAAAACATTATGGACAAAGTGAAATTCCTAGAATTATTGAGAATGCAAAGGGGTTATAGCTCACAAAGAGTATTTCACTTCACCGCTGTGTATGGCTGAAACCAGGCTTCCCTGGTGGCTCAGCGGTAAAGAACCTACCAATGCAAGAGGTGCAAGTTTGATCCCTGGGTCGGGAAGATCCTCTGGAGAAGCAAATGGAAACCCATTCCAGTATTCTTGCCTGGGAAATCCCATGGACTGAGGAGCCTGGTGGGCTGCAGTCCACGGGGCCACAAAGTAGATATGACTTAGTGACAAAACAACAGCATGGCTGACATCATTGAATTGTCCAAGCCAAAATGCATACTCTGTTGTGGTGTGTGCTCTTGAGTGCATGGCCAGGGCCATGTTTTTTGAACATTTTCCAGTTCTTTGGGCCTTTCTCTAATGTCAGTGGGCACTCCAGTGGTTTTGGCAGAGATAACATTGCAGACTCCAAATGGCCAATTCCCCCAAGTTAGGCATTCTGTAATGTGCTTAGGATGCTACCACATGGACAGGGATATCTAACAACCCCCCCTCTTTTTTTTGCCGTGATGGAAGTTCTTTTATTTTTATTAACTCCATTTAATGCATGAAGTAATTGCATTATTTACTGCATGAGGTAATTGCAGCCACGTGGAAGCTCTGAGCTCCTCAAACTCAGCTCCCATCACCCACAGGTAATGTGCTAAGGAGTTAAGCTGAGACTCTTTGAGCCTCTCTCAGGACTGACTCAAGGATATCCTAAAGCTGCAGTCCTTAATCTGGCCACACACGAATTTTGAAAATATCCCTGTGCCTGCCCCCATCCTCAAAGATTTGAATTTAATTATCTTAGGAGGAGGTCCTAGCAAGGGTAGTTTTAAAAAGCTCCCAGCTTACTTTAATTTGCAACCCAGTCTGAGAACCACTGTTCTACTAGTGACTAAGCCAGGATCCTGTGAATCAGCTGAACTGTGTGAAATTGCCATCCTCAGGGCGGCAAAACCAGCTCAATATCAGCAATTTCATACAATTTAGTCTAATATATACACGCGACAGGTTTTTCTTTTCGACAGGGAGGTAGAACTGTCCTTCCGAAGGCATTCACGGAAAACCAGTCATTTCTCTCCAACCCCCATCCTGAAGGTAAGAAAGATGTGGCAGGAAAACCAAGAACCTGTTCTGTCAAGATGCTGCCCCTTGATGGACCAGACCCCCGGCATATCCTCTTCCAGCAGAGTTAAGTCTTTCAGAAGCCTGGGGCTGCCAGGCATGAAGGGAAATGAGCAAAACAGGCTGAGGATGAGACAACCAGAGGTTTCCAGGGAACATGAGAGACTTTTCCCTCCTTCAAAGTCATTTATAGTTAAGAGTATGTATTTCTTACTTTTTTGTAATTTTTAAAATTTGTTTGATTTTGGTTGCACTGGATCTCTGTTGCTACGCCTGGGCTTTCTCTAGTTGCAGCGAGCAGGGGCCACTCTTGGTTGTGGTGCAATGGCTTTTTCTTGCATTGACATCTCTTAGTGCAGAGCACAGGCTCCAGGTCCCGCAGGCTTAGTAGCTGCAGCTCCTGGGCTCTAGAGTGTGGACTCGATGCTCCATGGCGTGTGGAACCTTCCCGGACCAGGGATTGAACTTGTGCCCCTGCACTGGCAGGTGGATTCTTAGTCCATTGCACCACCACGAAGTCCAAAAATATATATTTTCACTACAGGGCAGGCCAAATAAAACACATGGATGGGGGAAATCCGGTGCTCAGGCCTGCAGTTTTTGTGACCCTGTCCTGGAAGGTAGATGTTCATGGAAGAGGCCCAGGACAGGGGAGGACAAGACACTTGACACAGCGGGCCTAGGATCCCAGGGAGAAAGCAGCCAACAGCTCACTGCTGTGCCTGGTATGCCCCAGGGGACCCTGCAGGAGAAATGAGGAGGCAAGACATTTTGGCACAGGGGACCCTTGGGGGAGGGAGTACAGGGGACCCATGAGAGGACTGTGCAAGCATTCTCAGAGTGGTTAGCAAATTGCTGGCAGATGTGGTACTACCAGGATAGCATTTCTTCTATGGCCATGCACAAGAAAAGTGGGGGTGGGGTGGGGTAGGGGAAGCAGTTTAAGACGCTCTCTGACTTGTTTCTCCTTGGCATTCTGGTCTTTGGTCTCTGTGGTGACCACTCTCCCAAGCCTGAAGTATCCACTCTCCTAGAAGCGTTATCCTCACCCACCTCCAGTCAGTACCAAGTTTTGCCAACCCTGGTTTCCTAAAGACTCCTCAAATCCAGCTCCTTCCCTCCAGCCTCACCCCTGCAGCTCCTGTTCAGGCTCCGTTTTCTCCCTGCTGGATCATGGCAGTGACCAGCCTCTCTGTCTCTAAACTTTCCACCTTAACCCCTTGCTATCCATTCCAGAATATCCATATAGAAAACTCCATCTGGAAAGATGGAGTTTCCAAAAGGAAATCTGGGGACTTCCTTGGTGGTCCAGTGGCTAAGACTCCACACTTCCACTGCTGGGGGGTCCTGGGTTCAATCCCTGGTCAGGGAATTAGATCCCACGTGTTGCAACTAAGAGCAAAAATCTCATGTGCTGCATCTGAGACCCACACAGCCAAATAAATGAATATTTTAAAACAAAACAAAAGGAAATCTGAACCACGTTATATACCTACCTGCTTATAAACTTTCAGTGACCTGAAGACTAAAGCCCAAGGTTCTCAGCAGAGCATACAGAACCTCAGGGCTGGGAGTCACAGCCTTCTTGCACAGACTCATCAGCCTTCTTGGCCACACATTTTATGTTCTAGAAATGTGGAACTGTGTAAAGCTCTCCTGCATAACCCCTACTAGTTCATGCCTATGTGCTTTTGTTCAAATTGTTCTCCGTCTGGAATTCCCTTCCTACCTTCCTCCAGCCTTACTCATCCATAAAATGTCATCTTTAAGGAAAAGCTAGTACCCCATCACTCAGCTCACCTAGGCCTCTGCACACCCGTCTATATTATAGTGACTGAAGATCTTTCTTCTGTTTAAAATATATGGATTTACTGTACATTTCCCTCTAAACTTTGGATACATCCTATAAATTTTGGTATCTTGCATTTTGTTTTCATTTTCTAATTCCCTTTGCGATTACTTCTTTGATCCACTGGTTTTTCAGGAGTGCGTTAATTTCCCCATGTTTGTGTATTTCCCAAATTTCCTTCTGTTATTGATGTCTAATTTCATTCCATTGTGGTTATAAAACATACTTTGTGTGACTTTAGTTTTTTTAAATCTCGGAGGCCTGAATTATAGCCTAACACATGAGCAGTCCTGGAATGCTTCTGTTACACCTGAAGAGAAGGCATGTTCTGCTTTTTGTTGGGTGGTGTGTTCTACAGGTCTCTACTTCTAGTTGGTTTTTAGTATTGTTCAAGTTTTCTATTTTCTTGTTGATATTCTGCATAGTTGTTTTATCCATTCTTGAAAATAGGCATGTATTAAAGTGGTGGCTTCCCCGGTGGCTCAGCAGTAAAGGATCCAGCTACAATGCGGGAAATGCAGGTTTGATCTCTGGGTCGGGAGGATCCCTGGAGGAGGGCATGGCAATCCACCCCCCGTGTTCTTGCTGGAGAAGCCCATGGACAGAGCAGCCTGGCAGACTATGGTCCCTGCGGTCTCTAGGAATCGAACACAATTAATGCAACCGAGCACATATGCACACATGTATTAAAGTCACTATTCTTGTTGAATTGCCTGTTTTTCTTTCAGTTCTGTCAGTTTTTGCTTTACGTATTTTGCAGCACCATTATTAGGTGCGTATGTGGTTTTAATAGTTACATCTTCTGGATGACTTGACCCTTTTATCTTTCTAAAATGTCCTTCTTTGTCTCTAGCAACATTTTTTTTTAAAGTCTGTTTTGTCTGATATTAATGTAGCTAGCCAAACTCTTTTTGATTACTCTTTGCATGGAATCTCTTTTGCCATCCTTTCTCTTTTTTTAATCCATTCTGTCAGTATTTGCCTTTTAATTGGAATATTTAATCGAATTAATGTAAGGTACAAACAAGGTAGGATTTGTTTCCTATTTTGATATTTGTTGTCTCTATGTCTTGTGACTTTTTGTTCCTTTACTCATCCATTAATGCCTTTTTTTGTGTTAAATCAGTATTTTCTAGCATCAGTTCAGTTCAGTCGCTCAGTCGTGTCCGACTCTTTGCAACTTCATGAATCGAAGCACACCAGGCCTCCCTGTCTACCACCACCTCCCAGAGTTTACTCAAACTCATGTCCATTGAGTCAGTGATGCCATCTAGCCATCTCATCCTCTGTCATCCCCTTCTCCTCCTGCCCCCAATCTGTCCCAGCATCAGGGTCTTTTCCAATGAGTCAACTCTTCGCATGAGGTGGCCAAAGTATTGGAGTTTCAGCTTCAGCATCAGTCCTTCCAATGAACACCCAGGACTGATCTTTAGGATGGACTGGTCGGATCTCCTTGCAGTCCAAGGGACTCTCAAGAGTCTTCTCCAACACCACAGTTCAAAAGCATCAATTCTTCGGCGCTCAGCCTTCTTCACAGTCCAACTCTCACATCCATACATGACTACTGGAAAATCCATAGCCTTGGCTAGACAGACCTTTGTTGGCAAAGTAATGTCTCTGCTTTTTAATATGCTATCTAGGTTTTCTAGCATACCATTTTTAATTCCCTTGTTTCTTTTACTATGTATTTTTGAGTCATTTTCTTTGTGATTTCCCTGGTGATTATAATTACTATCTTAATTTATAACAGTGTAGTTCAAATTAATGCCAAGTTTAATATAGCACATGAAGCTTTGCATCTATATAGCTTCTCCTTTCCTCTGTGTTCTTTTGTTATATAAGCTAAATATTATGCATTGTGTGTTGATCAGTACATATTTATAATCATTACTTTCTTCTTATATTGAAATCATCTATTTCTCACACGGACGAAAGCTCTTTGAGGGTACGGGCTATGTCTTACTCTATTTGTATACCTAGAAACTGGTAGAGTGTCTGGTACACAGTAGTTGCTCAATAAATATGTGTTGACTGAAAATAAAGTGAATGAAACACTGAATATGTAAACTGAGACTATAGAACTTTTACAAAATCACTGAATAAGGATGCATAGGTTGAACTAAACTCACATCGTCGTTAATTATGTTTGTATACATGTTTAGGAAAGTCAGTTATTATTAAGTTATTCTAAGGCAATTCCATTTTTTTAGCTCTAGGAACATATTGCATTTCCTTGCGTGTTAGTCACTCAGTCATGTCCAACTCTTTGCAACCCCATGGACTGTAGTCAGCCAGGTTCCTCTGTCCATGGGATTCTCCAGGCATGAATACTGGAGTGGGTTGCCATTTCCTTCTCCAGGGGATCTTCCTAACCCTGGAATCAAACCCAGGTGTTCTGCACTGCACGCAGATTCTTTACTGTATGAGCCACGAGGGAAGCCCTAGGAAAGGATTGGTTCCATATAAAAAGTTTGATTGTGGGTGGCCCTTCTTAGTGTCTTCTTGGTACTCATCCTGTGTTGGGAGGGTAGGGCAGATGGATTACTCCCTCATTAGGGCAGACAGATGGGAGGGGAGGAGAGGGAGAGAGAGAGGGAAGGAGAGGGAAGAAAAGGAAGAAGAAGGGAGGAAAGAGGATGTCAGAAGAATGGAGAACCGCTTTGAGAATATTGCTTCAAAAAAGTGCTTACAGAAGGAAGCAAACCAACCTCAAAAGGGAAAAGCTTTCATAATAACAGTTGGGCAACATTATCTAATGTCAGCAATAGAGCAGTTCAATGTCTTTTCAGGGACCTCGAAGTAATGAAGTTTCATGCAAAGATGTACTGACTTTAGATTTGGTCCAGTCTCCTCATGTTACTGATGTAGAAACAGGTCTGGAGTTGCGGTAAGTTGCCCACAGTGACACAACTGCTTAGAGTAGAATTGGAACTAGAGATTGGATTTCAACACCGTTCTCCGTCCTGGTACCCAAAGGATGGAGCTGTCTGATTAACTAGGACCACCTTCTCACCTTGCCTGGTCCTCCCTATCAGAAAGGAGCTATGGCTCTCTGGCTCTGGCTAGTGGTGTCTTTCACCTCCATGTGTAACTCTTACTATACGGGGTGGACACAACTGGCTTCCCATTCTATAGTCATTCTTTCATGCTTCCCTCTACTTTCAGCCTCTGGTAGGGGCTAGATGTGCCCAAAGTTGTTTTCCCAGCTTCCCGTGCTGCTAGAACAGGGACATATAACCAATCCCAACTGATGGGACCCGAAGAGAAATTACCTGGAGGGTCCCTAGAGATCATCCTCCTTACTAAAAGGACAATGACAAGGAGAAATGCCCAACTTTATAACCATGCAGCAACTTTATAACCATGAGGGTAGAAGCCTAAAAACAGGGCCAACCACCTGAAGAAGGCAGAAAGGAAGCATAGAAAGTGCGAGATGCTTTTCTCCCCTATTTTTTAAAGTCCTAAAGATATCTTGGCTCAGAGGTTAAAGTGTCTGCCTGCATTGCAGGAGGCCTGGGTTCGATCCCTGGGTCGGGAAGATCTCCTGGAGAAGGAAATGGCAACCCACTCCAGTATTCTTGCCTGGAGAATCCCATGGATGGAGGAGCCTGGTAGGCTACAATCCACGGGGTGGCCAAGAGCCGGACACGACTGAGCGACTTCACTTTCACTTTCCCTAAAGATGTCATATATATAGAAGATTGTAGGCGTATAGCTCCATGAAATTCCACACACTGAACATACCTGCTTAACCAGCATCTTCTAATCACTGCCTCCCACAAAGTTAGACACTATCCTGATCTCTAACATCATAGACAATTTTACCTACTTTTGTGCCTTGTGTAGATGGAACCTGATTGGATCCTGACTGATCCATCGTTTTTTGGCTGCTCTGGATTTAATGTTTATATACAATGGTGTGGTTTGGATTTCTGACTCATCAGAAATCCACCAGATGCAATCGAAATATTAAAGTAATTCAGCCACTCACAGAACCAGCCATGAAGTCTGAAATGTTTTCAGGGCATCAGAATTAGCAGCAACCTTCTTAAATTCTATGAACTGGTATGCTGTATACTTTCTCTGGGATAAGCTCTTCCCTTAAGCTAATACGACTTTGTCTCTTGGAAACCCAAAGCCCTGGTTGTATTCCATTTCAGGATATGACACTGGAACATGCTTAGTCGTTCACTTGTGTCAGACTTTTTGCAACCCCATGGACTGTAGCCTGCCAGGTACCTCTGTCCAAGGGATTTCCCAGGCAAGAATATTGGAGTGGGTTGCCATTTCTTTCCCCAGATAATTCCTTTTTTGAATGCACGGTATGCATCCATGTCTGGTGTACTTCATTTAAGAGTTTGTAAGATTCATCCAAGTTGTGTGTGGTTATAGATCATTCCCTCTCACTGCTGAATAGAATTTCACTGGGAGAATATGTTAAAATTTATTTATCCATTTTTACTCTTGGTAGACATGGGGATGGTTTCCAGATTTTGACTGTTATAAGTAATGCTGCCCTAAGCATTCTTCTGTCAAGAAGGACGCTTGGGTTACCTAGGAGTGGACCCACTGGGTTATCAGGTATGCTTATGTCAGACTTAGTGCCGGGTTTCCAAAGGGGTGGCATCAATTTAAACACACACCAGCAGTGCATGAATGGCAGAAGCTGCACTTTCTTGCCACCTGGAACCTTTCTGAGCCACTGAACTGACCTGACCTGAACTGTCTGCTTCCAACTAAGACTGTCTAAGCAGTGACCAGTCAGACTGTTATATGCAGCCCAGAACTTTCCAACTAAGGCACTCTACAAGAATAGATCCTGCGCTTTGCTCTGAAAGGCATCTTTCCTTAAAGGCCAACCACTTTCTGACCTGGTGGGTCACCCACTGCCCTGGCTGAGGCCAGTTGGAGCAGGGCCTTATTGTTTCTTTAGGGACTGATACCACCCACTCAGACCCTCCTTATTTCTTTCCTAGACTATTGCAATACTCTGCTAATGGGTTCTCTTATCTGAGTATCTCCCTACTCCAGTGTATCCTCATATATTGCCACATATACCTCCTGAGGTCTCTTGGATAGTCTAAAAACAACTGCAATCGTTTTCTTTGATAATCCACTTAGCTCTCCAAGAATACAAGGAAAGGATTCTTTGCTAAGAGCCAACTAGTCACCCAGTAGAGTAACTGCCGTTACTGAGAGCTCATTTTGTCCGCCAAGCCCCGTGCTAAGGGCATCCCAGATATTATCTCATATTTTTCTCACAATAATCTTAAAAAAGACCTTTGTGCCAGTTATCAATTTATGGCTCTTCAGCTCCAACCTAGCCTTCACTGCCTGCTCTGAAAATCATATTTCACCTTTTAAATATTTTTCCTTTAATGGGTGGCGGCACCATGTTAAGCCCTGTCAGTAGAGGGCGCCAGAGAGACACTGCAAGGAGGAGGCGGCTGTCCTCTGTTCTAATGTGCCCCTGGCCGGTAGCCAGGCTCCTGCAGGGCGGAGCAGCCAGGGGCTTCCCGAAGGACCCCTTCTGGTGTCTCCAGTGAGACCCTTTTCCATAAATGTCTTTTCTTCTAGCACCCTGGCAGGGGAGTGGTGGGAGTCGGGGTGGCATTCAAGCAGGTCCCTACTTCCTTGGTTCTTTATCCCAGCGGGAGAGGGTGGTGGCTGCCTCGTGTCTGCTATTTTTGTATTTTACAGAGTTCTCTTCACTTTCTACTGGCCGGTCCTTCCTTAGTCCAATCCACTTCTACAGTTAATAAGTCTTTCAAATTACTATGTGTTTCTATTTCCTGACTGGACCCTGATGGATATAGTGCTTTTCTGATTACCCATACCCTCCCCCCTTTTTAAGGTTAATTACTTTTTATTTTTTGTTTAGTTGTCCTTATTATTATTTCAGTCCAAAAATCTTTGCCAGTTGCCTCTATCTCCTCTCTGTAAGCACAAACATATTCGTCATTTCAACAGTTTCACCATCTTTAAGCAGTCTTTCCTTGGAGCCTTCTGATTCACTCCTACATACACTTTTTACCTGGTCTCCTTCAATATCAGCTTGGGAATCTCCCTGGACTCCCAAGGGAGGATCACTCATCCTCGTTCTTCCAAATTTTGTCATGTTCTTTTTTCTTCCCTATCTTTGCAAGTGCATGCCTTTTGAAATACCTTTTGAGGTCCCAGTTACTGAGCCAGGTTTAGTCTCATTTTAAAGCAAATTTTCATTTATGTGTTATCCTTTTTAGAGACTTTGTACTTATTAATGTTATTGCTAAGTTTCTAGTAAAGAGCTTACTTCATTTAGAAAAAGAAAGCCTTTTTTTTGTTGTTTTAGCAGGGTTTGGAAAGGAGCCAAAATAGCATATACATGTGTTTATTCTGCCGTCTTTACCCAGAAGCCCCTGTATGTATTCCTTTGAAATCCACTTTTTATTTTTAACTTAACAGTATATCATGAACAACTTTTCATACTATTATATATTCCTTTATTAAATTTTCTTAAATTACTAAAACATTTTAAAATATCTTTTGTATCCTCTGCTGATGGTATGCTAGAATTTATTTAGCTGGTTTCCCTGTGACGGACATTTAGGTTGTTTGCATTTGTTTGCTCCTGAGAAATGTGTACAAGGATTGTGGCGCAGACCTGCATAACAGACCTGCTCACCCAGTACCCCGGCAGTCCTAACCCAGAGACAGTTTGTCATGTTCACAGCACAGTTATATTCCCAGAGGCTCTGGAGAACTCATAAACGACTGGAATTGTCTTCTTTGATCACCCATCCCACTGCCAAGGGAAGAACATCCGGACCACCCCCCTCCCCCCCTTTGCTTGTTGATCTTATTGTTTAGTCACTGTGTCATGTCTGACTCTTTTGTGACCTCATGGACTCTAGCCCGCCGGGCTCCTCTGTCCATGGGATTTCCCAGGCAAGAATACTGGAGTGAGTTGCCATTTTTATTTCCGTTTCCAGGGGATTTTCCTAACCTACGGATTGAAATCGCATCTCCTGCTTTGCAGGCGGATTTTTTAATCCTGAGCCACCTTGTTATCTCAGTTCAATCCAGTTGCTCAGTCATGTCCGACTCTTTGCAACCCCATGGACTGCAGCACACCAGGCTTCCCTGTCCACCACCAACTCCTGGAGCTTGCTCAAACTCATGTCCATCAAGTTGGTGATGCCATCCAACCATTTTATCCTCTGTAATCCCCTTCCCCTCCTGCCTTCATTCTTTCCCAACATCAAGGTCTTTTCCAGTGAGTCAGTTCTTCACATTAGGTGGCCAAAGAATTGGAGCTTCAGCCTCAGCATCAGTGCTTTCAATAAATATTCAGGGGACTGATTTCCTTTAGGATTGACTGGCTGGATCTCCTTGCTGTCCAAGGGAGTCTCAAGAGTCTTCTCCAACACCACAGTTCAAAAGCATCAACTCTTTGGCAATCAGGTTTCTTTATGGTCCAGTTCTGACATCCATACATGACTACTGGAAGAGCCATAGCCTTGACTAGATGGACCTTTGTTGGCCAAGTAATGTCTCTGCTTTTTAATATGCTGTCTAGGTTGGTCATAGCTTTTCTTCCAAGGAGCAAGCATCTTTTAATTTCATGGCTGCAATCACCATTTGCAGTGATTTTGGAGCCCAAGAAAATAAAGTCTGTCACTGTTTCCATTTTTTTCCCCTTCTGTTTGCCATGAAGTGACCCTCTTAGCTAGCTGCCTGCTAATGAACAGCTTGACCAAGAAAAGGGCAAGAACATGACAAGCTATTCTTTATTTCCAACTTGTCTTCAGTTTTTCCTTCTCCCATTTAACTCCTAATTTGCCTTTGATATATGAATCATCTTACATACAAGTAAATCATGTGGTCCTAATTAAATTTTTGTCTTTGAGCTAGCGTTTGACCCTATTACCTATCGTGTTTCTGTGCTTATTCTCCTGGATAAATTGGTGTGCTCATCCGGGACTGTTTTCCGTGGGTAAGTGAGGCCCCGTCTAACTGCTGGGGGGGGTCTGGATTCTGCCACTGTGGCTCATCTGACTGCAGCACGGAAGGGTGGGATAGAACAATTTTTAGCATCTCTGGTTATAAAATGCACCAAATAATGACATAACTACACAGAAATAAATATGGGATGCTCGATGAAAAGCTAAGTTGTGGAGAAACTTACAAGGAAAATAAAAGTAATTTTGACTCAAGTCTTTACCCTCCTCCATACATAAACACAGACAGGCAATTCACAAGTAAATGCAAGGTTTTCAANATGGTTGGAAGGCAGCTAAAGGCCCCGAGGTCCCTTGGGCTGCATCTAGCCAGGCCCTGCAATAGGCACAGAGGACAGTATCCAGCATCGCCCCCGCCCCGGAGGAGGTTACTGTGTCCAGGAGACTCTCTCTGCAAGTAAAACAGGCCATCGAGGGTCATGAGTGCTGCTGCTGGTTCTCTCACTGTTTATTGAGTGTCTACTGTTAATACAAGCCAGCCACAGTGCTGGGCCCGGAAGGTATGAGAGTTCCCCTTCCCGGATCTCACGGGGCAGGGAGACCTTAGGAGTAGGCTTGTCTGATTCAACACAGGACAGCCAGCTAAGCTGGAATTTCAGAGAAACAAAGCACAATTTTTTAGCGTGTGTTTCACACAATATTCTGGTTTCTAAGTCAGGCAACAGATAGGAGCCTCCATAAAGAAGGCAAGGTGCTCAGAAACGCAGAGGGAGGGTTTCTTTCACATTGCCACCTATGTGGCACATCCTCAGCGAGGCCCCTGGGACCGGCCCTGCACCGCTGAGACTCTGAAATTACAGTGCACGTGGGTGTGTCTGTCATTGTCTCACCCAGGCCAGTGGGAGCTCCCCCAGGGCAGCGTCCTCGACCGGCACTGTTCTGATTTCCAGCAAGTAGGTGTTCAGGAAATACTTGTTGAATGGATGAGTGTGCCTGGTGAGGTGGAAAGAAGGCATGGTGCCCAGGAGGTGGCACTGGAGTAGGTCTTTACTAAATAGAGGAGTAGGAAGGACATTCCAGGCAGGGGGACCAGGGTAAGCAGAGATGGAAAAGAGCAGGAGAGACGGTGGCCAGATCTTATGGGTGTGTAGGGGAAGTGTCTGGGAAGGAGGTGGGTGTGGAAAAAGCGGTAGGGGTCTAGCCAGGCAGGTTCTCACGTGCCCACCCCACGGAGGGGAACCAACGAAGGTTTTAAGGTTTAAGGGAAAACTGGAGCAGTCTGAGTTCAAAGCAGAGAAGGTGGCCTGGAGGCCAGTTCATCCTCAGAAGGGTCCTGGTCAGAGGGTCTGAATTGAGGCCAGGATGGTGCTGGTGGAAAGCAGAGGGCCACTGGAGGGTGCTTAGGGGAAGAATCAACAGGACTTGAGTAGGCAAGTGCTAGACTCTGCCTCTGTTCGGAGAGGGAGGGAGACGTTTAAGCAGGGTCCTGAGCAGTCCAGGAGGATAGGCATAACGTCTTGGGTTGGGAAGAAAGAATTGTAGGCAGAACCACCACGAGTACACGCACTGAGGAGCGAGGGGACACGGTAGGCACTGGGGAACGGTAGGCACTCTCTGTAACCAAGGCCAACTGACCTGCAGTTCTCCCCACGTGGATAACAGCTCACACCCCGGACCCACCAGCTGGGAGGAGTCCTGAGTTATGGGTAAGATGGGTCTACTGGGTGATAAGTTTCCCTCTGGGCCCCCAAAGGGACTCTGCATTGGCCATGACCTCAGAGAACTAATTCTTCCTTGGGGAGTCGTGTGGGCCGCTCAGCTGTCTCTGAGTGGTGAGTTCCGAGGATTAAAAAGCAAACACACAGAGATGGACAGTGAGCTGATGGCATTTCACAGGACAGTGATGATTCCAAAGCCACGTGAATGGTCGGAGAGGAAATTAAGCTCATGAATTTCTGCTCTGAGCCAGGCCCTGCCCTAGTCCTTGAGGTCTCTGCCTCCTGCCCCTCCAGCTTGGGCTCAGAGGAGTGAAGGCCAGGATTGGTGAAGAGAGGGTCGAGTTTTGTTTTGGATCTTTGTTTTATTTTTTATAATTGATTTACTTACTTATGGCTATGTTAGGTCTTTATCGCTGCACATGGCTTTCTCTCATTGCAGTGAGCAGCCGCTACTCTCTAATTGCAGTGTGTGAGCTTCTCATTGTGGTGGCCTCTTTTGTGGAGTACAGGCTTTAGGGTTCCGTAGTTGCAGCTCCCAGGCTCTAGAACACAGGCTCAGTAGTTGTGGTGCACAGACTTAGTTGCTCTGTGGCATGTGGGATTCTCCCGAATCAGGGATCACACCCCTGTCTCCTTCAATAGCAGGCAGATTCTTTACCACTGAGCCACCAGGGAAGCCCCCTGTGTGTGTGTGTGTGTGTGTGTTTAGGTATAATTTTATCCTTTTATTATTATTAAAAAAATGTTATTTACTTATTTATATTTTTGCCATGCCGCATGGCTTGCAGGATCTCAGTTCCCTGACAAGGGACTGAATCCGAGCCAAAGCAGTGAAGTATGGAATATTAACCACTAGGCCATCTGGGAACTCCCTTGTTATCTTTTGCTTTTGTTGTTCAATTGCTAAGTCATGTCCCACTCTTTGCAATATCACGGACTGCAGCACACCAGGCTCTTCCGTCCTCCACTATCTCCTGGAGTTTGCCCAGATTCATGTCCATTGAGTCAGTGATCCTATCTAACCATTTCATCCTCTGTGGACCCCTTTTATTTTTGTCTTCAATCTTTCCCAGCATCAGGGTCTTTTTTTCAATGAGTCAGCTCTTCACATTAGGTGGCCAAAGTACTGGAACTTCAGCTTCAGCATCAATCCTTCCAATGAATATTCAGGGTTGATTTCCTTCAGGATTCACTGATTTGATCTTGCAGTCCAAGGGTTCTCCAGCACCACAATTCAAAAGCATCAATTCTCATGTGCTCAGCCCTCTCTTTGGCCCAACTCTCACATTCATACATGATAACTGGAAAAACCACAGCTTTGACTGGATGGACCTTTGTCAGGAAAGTGTTGTCTCTGCACTGTCTGGATTTGTCAACACTTTCCTCCCTAGGAGCAAGTATCTTTTAATTTCACGGCTATAGTCACATGCACAGTTATTTTGGAGCCCAGGAAGATAAAATCGGTCACTGCTTCCACTTTTCCCCCTTCTATTTGCTATGAAGTGATGGAACCACGTGTCATGCTCTTAGGTTTTTAATATTGAGTTTTAAACCAGCTTTTTCACTCTTTTCTTTCACCCTCATCAAAAGCCTCTTTAGTTCCTCTTTACTTTCTGCATTAGAGTGGTATCATCTGCATATCTGAGGTTGTTGATATTTCTCCTGGAGTCTTGATTCCAGCGTGTGATTCATCCAGCCTGGCATTTCATATAATATACTCTGTATGTAAGTTAAATAAGCAGGGTGACGATATATAGCCTTGTCATACTCCATTCCTGATTTGGAACCAGTCTGCTGTTCCATGTCTGGTTCTAACTGTTACTTCTTGGCCCAAATAAAGGTTTCTCAGGAGACAGGTAAGGCGATCTTAAACACCCATCTCTTTAAGAATTTTCTAGTTTTTTTGTGATCCACACAATCAAGCCTTTGGCATAGTCAATGAGGCAGAAGTAGATGTTTTTCTGGAATTTCCTTGCTTTCTCCATGATCCATGAATACTGACAGTTTTTTCTCTGGTTCCTCTGCCTCTTACAAATTAGCTTGCACCTCTGGAAGTTCTTGGTTCACGTACTGCTGAAGCCTCGAAGGATTTTGAGCATCAACTTGCTACCATGTGAAATGATCGCAACTGGATGGTTTTTTGCTTGTACTAAATTATTTTTAATTTGCATAGAGTAAAAGTCACTTTTGGGGTGTATAATGTATGCCTTTTTTACACACCTATAGATTCTTGTGGTCTCAGATAGGATATCGAACAATTCTAACATCCCAAAGATTTCTCTTGTGCCGCCTCTTTTGTATTCAGACTTTCCTCCATCTCTAAACCCTAGCTACTGCTGCTTTGTTCTCTGTTCTTATATTTTTGTCTTGTCCAGACTGTCATAGAAATAGAATCATACAGTATGTACCTTCTTGAGACTGAGTTTTTATTTAGCACAATGTATCTGAGATCCGTCTATGCTGACACAAACATCATAATCTTTTCATTTTCATTGCCCAGTAGTTTTCTGTGCATATGTGTGACAGTTCATCCACTGGCTGTTGAAAGGCAATTGGTTTATTCCCAGTTTGGGGCTGTTATCAATAATGCTGGTATAAATATGTATATACAGGTTTTTGTGTGAAATACATTTTCATTTCTTTAGGATAAATACCCAAAAGTGGATTGTTGGCTCCCAGGGAGGTGAAAGTTTAACTTTTTAAGAAATTGCCCGTTTTCCAGGGTGACCATACCATTTTGCCTATGAGAGAATTTTGTTGTTGCTCTTTCATTTTTCCCTTCCTTTGTTTAACCTTTCTTTTAAATTTTTATTGAAGTAGAGCTGATATGTCATCTGAATTGAAGAATGTATAACACTAGATGGACTTTCATTTGTATGTATTCCCATGTAATTACCACCCATATCAAGACGTGGGTGGTCCCAGCACTTCTTCCCAGTAAATACCCCACAATCCAGCAGCAGAATTGCTATCCTGAGTTCTAGCACCAGGGATTAGTGTTGCCTATTTTAGAGCTGCATTTATATGGAATCCTACAGTATGTAATCTTGTGTCTGTCTTCTTTTTGCTCAGCATCGTATAAGTCCATCCAGCAGCATTTTGGTCTTTTTTGCATTTGCTGAGTAGTGTTGTGGTACATGACTATGCCTCAATATTCACTCTCCTCTTTTTAAAAATAATTTTTTGGGGGGCTCCTCCTTTCGGCATTTGGGAATCCCAGTTCCTCCACTAGAGACCCAACCTGTGCCCCCGGTAGTAGAAGCGTGGAGTCCCAACCAGTGGACCGCCAGGAAAATTCCAATATTCACTCTCCCGTGACAAATATTTGGGTTGGAGCCAGTATCGTGGCTGTCAGGGACAAAGCTGCTCTGAAGATTCCTGTGTGTTTCTGTATGTTTGGGGTGGCCACAAGTACTCATTTCTGTTGGGTACACACCCAGGAGAGAATTACTGGGTTCATTTAGCATTAGTAGAAAGTGCTGAACAGTTTTCCAAGAGGGAGGCCAGTTTACAGTCCAGCAGCAAGGTAGACAGACACTTGCCCTGTTCCCTGACATAATATTATCAGGTCATTGTAACAATTCTAATGTAAGTCTTATCTCATTGTGGTTTTAATTTTCGCTTCTCCAATGACTAATGATATTGAGCAGCATTTTATATATTTCTTGGCCATTTGTATATCCTCTTAGGTGAGGAGCTTGTTTAAATGTTTTGTCCTTTTTTTAAAAGATATTTTTTGGACCACGTCTTGAGGCATGTGGGATCTTGGTTCCCTGACCAGAGATCAAACCAGTGTCCCCTGCACTGGAAGCTCGAAGTCTTCACCACTGGACCACCAGATAAGTCCCTTGTCCATTTTTAGGATGAATTATCTTGTTGCTCTCTCTTTGCAAGAGAACGGAGGTTGTGGGAAGTATCTAAACTTAGCCAGTGATCAAATCAGAGAGAGAACTGACTTAGGCCCTGGGACAAAAGATGCTTTTTGTGCTGTGAGTGGGAAGAGGGAGGAGGTGAGCTGTCTCCTTTGAGCTCTTGCACAGCCTGGGGCAGTTCTGTGTAGTTGGCCCACTAACCTCAAAGATCTTGAAAGCCTCTGTCCCATGCCTAGTCTTTTTCACAAGCCCCTTTGGTAAATACTGGGAGGTCTGGGGAAGGATTGGCCTTCCCGGCTGGATCACAGTGTTGACTGCTCTGCACAACCAGCTGGGCCTTGATGGACTGAGGACGTTTCTGGGGGGTAGAGTGACACAGGGTGCTGGGCAGTGCTCCTCTATGACAGGGAGACAGACATCCCAAGGGAGGTGTCACCTGGGTCCCCCGGCAGTGTGTCCTAGGGGGCTTACAGGACAGCAGGAGGGCTTCACTGCCCACACCCCTGGCTTGAGTGGCCAGATCTAACTGTGTAAGTTATATCTACATCACTCTTCTTTTGGGTATAATCTAATCAGTAAAACAATTTTTTAAACTGAGGTGAAATATTGTACAGGAGACAGGGATCAAGTCCATCCCCGTGGAAAAGAAATGCAAAAAAGCAAAATGGCTGTCTGAGGAGGCCTTACAAATAGCTGTGAAAAGAACAGAAGTGAAAAGCAAAGGAGAAAAAGAAAGATATTCCCATTTGAATGCAAAGTTCTAAAGAATGGCAAGGAGAGATAAGAAAGCCTTCCTTAGCAATCAGTGCAAAGAAATAGAGGAAAACAACAGAATGGGAAAGACTAGAGATCTCTTCAAGAAAATTAGAGAAACCAAGGGAACATTTCAGGCAAAGATGGGCTTGATAAAGGACATAAATGGTATGGACCTAACAGAAGCAGACGATATTAAGAAGAGGTGGCAAGAATACCAGAACAGTACAAAAAAGATCTTCACGACCTGGATAATCACGATGGCGTGATCACTCATCTAGAGCCAGACATCCTGGAATGTGAAGTCAAGTGTGCCTTAGAAAGCATCACTATGAACAAAGCTAGTGGAGGTGATGGAATTCCAGTTGAGCTATTTCAAATCCTGAAAGATGATGCTGTGAAAGTGCTGCACTCAATATGCCAGCAAATTTGGAAAACTCAGCAGTGGCCATAGGACTGGAAAAGGTCAGTTTTCATTCCAATCCCAAAGAAAGGCAATGCCAAAGAATGCTCAAACTACTGCACAATTGCATTCATCTCACACGCTAGTAAAGCTCAAAATTCTCAAAGCCAGGCTTCAGCAATACGTGAAATGTGAACTTCCTGATGTTCAAGCTGGTTTTAGAAAAGGCAGAGGAACCAGAGATCAAATTGCCAACATCTGCTGGATCATGGAAAAAGCAAGAGAGTTCCAGAGAAACATCTGCTTCTGCTTT
>SJYQ01093603.1:37034-51942 GCA_006410935.1 Redunca redunca | reverse complement strand
CAACAAAGGTCTGTCTAGTCAAGGCTATGGTTTTTCCAGTGGTCATGTATGGATGTGAGAGTTGGAGTGTGAAGAAAGCTGAGCGCCGAAGAATTGATGCTTTTGAACTGTGATGTTGGAGAAGACTCTTGAGAGTCCCTTGGACTTCAAGGAGATCCAACCAGTCCATTCTAAAGGAGATCAGTCCTGGGTGTTCATTGGAAGGACTGATGCTGAAGCTGAAACGCCAATACTTTGGCCACCTGATGCAAAGAGTTGACTCACTGGAAAAGACTTTGATGCTGGGAGGGATTGGGGGCAGGAGGAGAAGGGGATGACAGAGGATGAGATGGCTGGATGGCATCACTGACTCGATGCACATGTATTTGGGTTGGTGATGGGCAGGGAGGCCCGGCGTGCTGCAATTCATGGGGTCGCAAAGAGTCGGACACGACTGAGTGACTAAACTGATCTGATATTTATATTAAAGTTTAAAAATCATAAGCTAACAGATAAATAAATTATCATGAAATGAATGCATCCATCTAACAGCCACGTAGGTCAAGAAATAGAATATTTCGAGCGTCCCAGGAGCCCTACCTACCCTTTCCCAATTGCTGCCTTGTTTGTCTTTCTTGAAGGTAACTACTGTTGCCGTCATTGTTTCGTCTCCAAGTCGGTTCTGACTCTTTGCGACCCCATAGACTGTAACCCACCAGGCTCCTCTGTCCATAGGATTTCCCAGGCAAGAATACTGGAGTGGCTTGCCATTTGCTTCTCCAGGGGATCTTCCCGACCCAGGAATCAAGCCCTCATCTCCTGCTTGGCAGATGAAGTCTTTACCACTGAGCCACCTGGGAAGCCCAACTATGCCCGTGCACCACAACTACTGAACCTGTGCTTAAGAGCCTGGGAGCTGTAACTGCTGAAGTCTGTGAGCCTAGAGCCTGTGCTCGGCGATCAGGGCAGCCACCACAACGGAGCCCACACGCTGCAGCTAGAGAGTAGCCCTTGCTCGCTACAGCTGGAGAAAAGGCTACATAGCAGCAAGACCCAGCAGAGTCAACACATACGTAAATAAAATTACATTTCTATATAAAGACTTATTTCCTTAAAAAAGAAAGAAAATAGTCTAACCTAAACATCAGAATTCTCTCTCTGCTCTGCTTATTTTGCTAAAGTCTGCTCTGCTCATCTAAAATCAGGCCCTAAGCAGACAGAGTCTAGAGGAGACTAAACTTCCTCTTAATGGAAAGACAGGGAGGTTTGTTTCTCTAAGGTCTGGATCCAGCAGGCTGAAGGAAAATATAAAATCCCTTCAGCATGAGGATGTCGTGGAGGCCACCAGATGTTAGCTGAGGTTGACTTCCCACAGAAAACAATTAAGTGAAAATTTCCCTCATTATCGAAGCTTCAATTTCCCTGAAGTTGGGAGGACAGGGGGGTTATAAAATGCTGTGTAAACACAGTAACTGAGATAAGAATAACAAAATAGAGTGTGAGTGAGCTAGATTAATCGTTTCAGCCTGGGGGCAGAGCAAAAATGAACACCATTCCAAGAATGCTCATTTAGTTCATTGATTTTTTTAAACATTGGTTCAGCACCTACTTTGAGTTAGACATTGTTCTAGGGCTAGTGGTATAGAAATGAACAAGATGTTGGGTCTGTCCCCAGACTGTATGGTTTGGTGGAAGTCAGCCAACCTCTGCACATGTGTTTATACATGCCCAAGTTCTTCCACTGTCAAAGGACTCCATCGTGGGACTTCTCTAGTGGTCCAGTGGCCAAGAACCCACCTGCCAATGCAGGGCATAAGGGCTCAGTCCCTGGTCTGGGAAGATTCCACATCCCGGGGAGCAATTAAGCCCGTGTGCAACAACTGTGGAAGCCTGAACACCCCACAGCCCATGCTCTGCCACAAGAGAATCCACCGCAAGGAGAAGCCTGCACGCTGCAACTAGGGAGTAGCCCCCACTTGGCGCAACTAGAGAAGGCCCACGTGCAGCACGGAAGACACGCAGTGCAGCCAAAAATAAATACATAATACAAAAATAAGCTGCAAAGAACCCCATTCCTTCCTTAGTTAACCTCAAAAGTTTTGAACTTGCCTCGATGCGTGGTAGTTCCGCTATGCCGTCTCTCCTGACTCTTGCATCCACCTGTCTGTCGTGATTCTGTCTGTAACTCCAGCCTCTGATCCTGCCTCACGGGGTAATGAGTCCTGGAAGCTTGTTTCCAGGTGGGGGAACCAGGTGGCCCCTTCTTTTGGTTTGCACAAGCCTATCTCTCACACGTTAAAGGGGATCCCCTAGTGAAGTCTCCACATGTGAATTCACTGCGTTTCCGTCAGTCTTGCTCTTCCCACCATAGTTCTCATGCCTTTGAAAGGCATCACCATTCACCCCATTCTTCAAGACAGAAAACTGAGATGATGCTCTCTCCCCCCACCCCCAGTGCTTCTGGCCACCATGCAATCTGAGAGTAAAAGCTGCACTGGGTTCAAGCAGATGGGTGTAGAAAATGGAGTGTAGAAGTGGTTTATTGGCTTGTGTTGATGCCTAGGGTCCTCCAAAGACTGCTCTTTAACCTCTGGCCCTACCTTACTTTTTTTAGTTCCTCTAGAACCCAGAGATCTCATCATGCCATCTCTGTCCCAGTCTCTCTTCCTTCTCTTTAGGTTCCCCTTCCCAAACTGAAACAATACCCCTCCCCATGCCAAAAAACCCTTCTGCCTCTTTCATTTGACCAACAAACACAAGCTGCTGTTAAAAACAAGACAACAGGCCACAAATGGAGATCCTTATGCTAAGCCTACATCACCAAACTGACACATTATTATGGTTTCGGCTGTCCTGGAAATGGAATTTTAAACCAGTCAAGCAGGCCTAATCAGCATTAGTTAGGTAATCTGCCTGATAGATCCTGCCATTCACTAAAGGAAAGTAACTTTGCAATAACTAACTCACTTTTTTTTTTTTTAAACCTAGTGTAACTTCCTTTCTCCTGTTCCCTTCTCCTATAAAACGCTTTTATTTGGTAAACCCCTTTGAGTTCCTTTCTATCTGCTAGACTGGATACTGTCTGATTCATGAATCATTGAATAAAGCCAATGAGATCTTTAAAATGTACTCAGTTGAGTTTTGATTTAAAAAAAAACTTCTATTCATATAAGCTCATGCAAATAGCTACTCTGAGAAGAGGTGTCTCTAACATGACAGACAAATCTTATGCTCAGACACTGAACAAATATTTGTTAACTGAATGAATGAACCTATATTATTTCTGTTTCAACAGCTTTGAATCATATCGTATTTACTCTTCTCCCTTATACACTAAAGAGGTCCTGGGTCTAAATTTTCTTTCTGCTTCACCATTTAAATTGATTCTCCCAAGACACACTGGACTTCACAGAGGATTCCAGGAGGGGACACAAACCAGCTCTACATAAGGCAGAACAATAGTTCATGGTTTTGTTTCAACAAGTGTTTTCAACAATTTGCTTTCTATCACCTTGGCAGGATTTTCATTCAATCATTTAACAAAAATATGTTGAGTATTTACTCTGTGTTGATGACTGTGCGAAAGGCCAGGGTACAAAAATGAACAAAACACAGTATAATCTTGGCCCTTAAAAAAATTGGCAACTCACAGTGCAGTGGGGTCAATGCTAGAGTGGGGTTGGGGTCAGGCAGGGGCACAAGCCAAGGAGGCGCATGGGAGAGGCTCCTAACCTAGGCTTTGGGTTTTTTTAATCTGTTTTTTTTGGTGGGGGGAAACTTCCAAACATGTACAAATGTTGAGAGCACAATGAACCCTCAAGTATCCATCATCCAGCTTCAACAGGGATCAATATTCTGTCATCCTTATTTCATCTATCTCCTGATCCCACGTTTTTTTTCTTGAGTATTTTTAAAAACCAACTCCAGATCCCATTTCAGTTATCTGTTTGCAGCTCTAAGAGATGAGGCATGCCCTAACTAGCCTCAAAGTGGGCAGGAAAGCTTCCTAGAGGCAGTGGCATCTAACCTGATGTACGGAGGAGTAGGATTAGCAGGAGATCAAACCAGTCAATCCTAAAGGAAAGCAACCCTGAATATTCACCAGAAGGACTGAATGCTGAAGCAGAAGCTCCAGTACTTTGGCCAGTACTTTTCACTGGAAAAGACCCTGATGCTGGGAAAGATCGAAGGCAAAAAGAGAAGCGGGCGGCAGAGGAGCCGATGGTTAGAAAACATCATTGACTCAATGGACATGAATTGAGCAAACTCGAGGAGAGAGTTGAGGACAGTGAAGCCTGACCTGCTGCAGTCCCTGGGGTCTCTTAACGACAGAACAACAAGAAAAAGTGATAGAGCAGGAGGAAGACAGGAAGGGGAAAATGTTTCAGACCAAAGGAATAGTTTGTGCAGGGGTCAAAGTTGAGGGGCATATGACAAGTTTACCACTTTGACACTCACCTGTGGTCTGTGGACCAGCAGAATTGGCATCACTTGGAAGTTTGTTAGAAATTTACAATCCAGAGCCCCACCCCAGATCCAGGGAACCAGAATCTGCAGTTTGTCAAAGTCCCCAGGGGATTCATTTGCACATCAGGTCTGAGAGGTAGTGGGTTAGGGACTGCCTAAGGGTCAGTGCAGCTGGAAATTAGAGGGGAACTACGTGGTTGGAGCAAGGGGAGAGGTCAGGAAGGCCTCTGAAGTTAAGGCAAAGGCTGGAGCTTTTACCCTGACACCAAAGGAGAACTGCTGACAATGTTGAGCAGGGAGCACGGTGATCAGATTAGACTGTGAGGCGATAACTCTACTGCAAAGGGAGAGTGGACTGAGGTTGGGGAGGAGGGAGCTCTGGAAACCAGTCAGCCTTTTGTTCCTTAGAAGCTACAGGGGGCAGCAGCTGGGCATGGATTCTGGAGCCCAAGAGCCCTGCCTATGTTGTATTTTCATTATATTTTTCAACCCCCTGCTTGGTTTCTTACAGAGTGGTCTTGACTTGAGTCACAGCTATTTGACTTTTCTGAGCCGCTTTCCTCATCTCTCCCAAGCATGATACTTCCTTTTTGTAGGACCTCGATCACAGCGTCAAACGAAGAGTGAATATTTAGAAACAGAGCCTGATTTTGATATGTTCAGAATTCAAATAGCATCAGAATGCTACAACTGCCTAGCTCTACGCCCACTCCTCCCCTAGCCCAGATGGTGGCCCTCAGGCCTCTTCACTTTCAGAGAGCCCTATGGTCAGGGAAAGAGCACAGAACTGGGGCTGGAGACTCAGCTTCTAGAGAACTCAGTTCAGTGCCCCACCTATCCTGGAACCTTTGCTGAGAGGCAGCTCCCCTGGCCAGCCCTCTATGCCTGCTCCCCGCCTGCCTGCCTGGGCTCAGGCCAGTTCCCTCACCTGGAGTGCAGGTAAGCAGGTGTCTGCAGATTCCTAAGCCGCTATGCTTTGGACATTGTGGTCTGGGCTTTGGGGACCTGAGGGTGGGGAGCAGAACTCTCCTCCCCTCTGTCTGTCAAACCCCTTTCTGAGTGGCCCATGCCCACCCCTCCATGGCTCCTCTCTTGCCCACCCTGAGCTCAAATGTCCTGTGAAGCTACAGCCCAATATTAACACAGAGTTGAGTGCGGGATGGGGCCGTGTCATTGGGGATGAACAGCTTGGCTCTGGGCAGGGGTCCTGTGTCATGAGTAGGGACCAAGCTCAGCTGATGAGGGAGGGCCTGGAAGGGTGANCCGTCAGCCCCGCCGGGGACCGCCCCCGCTCGCCCGTCCCGTCGCAAGAGGCCCCGCCTCCGGGCCTCTCCCGCCCTCCCATTGGTCCGCCCGCGGCCCCGCCGCTGTTTGTCCCGGCTACCCCGCCGCCCATTGGCCATTCCGGATCCTCCCAGGAAGTTTGAAAAAAAAAAAAAAAAGTTTTATGGGCGGATGGAAGGGGCTGGGGCAGCGCCGGGGAAGGGAAGGGCCGGGAGGAGCGGCGGCTGGCGGCCGAGAGGGGCGGCGGCGGCGGCGGGATTCCCGCTCCGCTGAGCCCGGCCCGAGAGCCCTTTCCACCTTCCTGCCTCCTGCTCTCGCCGCCCCTGGGTGCCGACATGACGGTGAGTGCTACCCCCCCGCCGGGGGTGCAGCCCTTCTGCACCCCCAGGCCGGGAGGAGAGCGAGAGCCGGAGCCGCGCCGCTCCCCTCTGGGCAACCCCCTCCTCACTTCCCGGAGGCGCGAAGAGGTCTCGGCCGGAAGAAGGGCGACCCCGGCCGCACGGGCCGGCTGTCCTGCCTCACCTTCCCCTGGCCTCACCTTTCCGAGCCAGGAGCCCGGGCAACCCCCACCCAGAGAAGATGGGAACTCTCGCTCTCAGGCACCACCCCCTAACTTTTGCGGGCCCAATCATGGACAGATTCGGGGTGGCCCTTTCCCCTTCTCTTCTCCAGCTCTCCTTAGTGAAAACCTGATCTGATTCCCCCAAGTTGCGCCAGATCCTTAAAGGTCTCCCAGGGTTCTGGGTGGCGGGAGGAGCGGAGATGGGCCTGGCCCGGGTCTGGGTCTCGCCAGGGGCTGGAGAGAGGCGCTCCCTTGGTTGGAATGGGTCTCGCTGGTGCGGGTCTGGGAAGCCTGTCCGCCCGTGTGGGCGCTGGGCTCAGGTTGGCTGGGTGAAAAGGGGCCTCTGGAGCCCATCCTGGGACTTCTGAAGTAGCAGGATACCGTGCTTCCTGGACTTGCCACTTCGCAGTGGCTCTGGGACCTTGGGTGGGGCAGGCCAGCGATTGGGAGTGAGGAACACGGTGGCAGGGATTTGTCTTTTTCTTGGGGATGAGCCATACCCAACCTCTATCAGTACTTACACCTTAACTATCATTGCGTCTCATGGCTGAGTTCACCAATAGCCCCGTTCCGCAGTGTAATAAACTGAGGCCTGGGGAGGGGCGTCGGGGAGTTGCCAGAGGTTACCCTGAGTGTAAGGGAAGGAGTAGCCCTTTTCCAGGTCACTCTGGCCCCTTGACTGTGATGTTCTGGAAGGGAGGGGCAGGACTGCTTTTGGTTCCTGGCAGGCACCTTAGGGAGGCTCTGACAGTCTTGGTAAGGAGAGCTGGGGGGAGTTGAGCAGCGTGGGTGTGCGCAGGGCCCCTGCCTCCTAAGTGCGATGACCTGCTCACTGCCTGGACTTCCTCAGCCTCTGCACATCCTGCCACCTCTCTGCTGGCCCTTCCTGTTGTCAGCAGCCTCCCCTCCCCTGTCAGGGAGTAGAGAGGGATGTGGGGGGAGGAGCTGAGTCAGTGTCTTCCACCCCACCCCCCCATCCCGGCCTTAGGCTAGTGGAGAGTGGTTGCATTGCCTACGGGGTGCCTGCCAGGCCCTGAGACTGGGTGCTGCCACATTACCAGCTTCGATCCCTGCGGGTTGATGGTAACTCCCGCTCTAACCGATGAGGACTCCGATGAGTTCACGCCGTAGGTTGTGAACTTACGTGCCCTGGGTGACACAGCTGGCCCTGGCTGAGCCAGAATTTGTAACTTGGTCTGTCCCAGTTTTGTCTCAGGATCAGATAAATGTACATAGTTGCCTTTCCTGGGGAAGCACATGCTGAACTTGGGTAAGGCTGCCAGAAGCAGCATGTGGGGGCCCATCCCTGCTGGTGGGAAGAGGCTCCCTGAGGGAAATGACCTCCTGGGACTATAGGACTTTGTCAAATGGAGAGGGATGGGGGGAGGGTGGGGGTACAGTGTGGAGCAAGGCTGGTGGCCGTATTTGGGGAATGAAATGGTGGAAACATAGAAAAAGGCCTTGGGAAGGAGGGCCTCGTAGGCCAGGAAGAGCAGCTTGGGCTTGTTCAGGGGCACTGGGGAGCCGTGAAAGGTTATGGAGCAGAGAGGAGGCTCGTAATGACCTTTGACAGTGTTTACCGGATTCATCCTGGCTGCTCTCAGACCTGAGCCCACTCCAGGCTGGTGTCCTGTCCATTGCTTCTTCACATCCTCTTCCTCTCTCCTGGCCCCATCTCCCTGACTTCGACCTCAGAAATCTGAACAAGCAAGTGGCAAAGGTACTATGAACGTGTAAATGCTTAGAGGCTTCAGGAAGCTGGGCCTGGAGTCAGGCTCTGCTCCACCTCCTTTTGCCTTAGCCAGGTGCAGCCTTGCCCCTGGAGCTTCATCCCCAGCCGCTGCCTGGCATCAAATTATATACCTGCTCACTTGTTTATTGTCTCCAGAGTTCCACCAGGGCAGGGGCCGCATCTCTTGTTCACCGCTGATGTCCTGGTGTAGAACAGGGCCTGGTTCAAAAAAATAAGAGAGAAAGATGAAAAGAAAGAAGGGAAGAAAGAAATTTGTATGAATGTCCCTTGAGTCCTAAGATCTTGGAGAGGGGTGAACAGCGTGTGTCCCTGATGGAGTTGCTTCTGGTCTAGTCTGTGAGGGATAAGTGAGTGGCTTCAGGACAATCATAGATGCCACAGGAACCCTGGGAAGTCATCTGGTGTGCTGTGTACTGGGAAAGGCGCCTCAGGGGTGGCAATGAATCCAGGGCTCAAGGCATGAGAAGGGGTTTGCCTGGGTGAAGGAGGTGGAGGAGGCCTTGTGTTTCAAGCAGAGGACATAGGTGTGTGTGGAGGGCCAGAGTCCTGGTGTGTTGGGGATCAGAGCGGAAGTGTGATGATGTAANTGCAATGCAGGGGACCCCAGTTCAATTCCTGGGTCAGGAATATCCACTGGAGAAGGGATAGGCTACCCATTCCAGTATTCTCGGGCTTCCCTTGTGGCTCAGCTGGTAAAGAATCTGCCCGCAATGCAGGAGACCTTGATTTGATCCCTCTGTTGGGAAGATCCCCTGGAGAAGGAAAAGGCTACCCACTCCAGTATTCTGGCCTGGAGAATTCCATGGACTGTATAGTTCATGGGGTCTCAAAGAGTCAGACACAACTGACTGAATGACTTGCAGGAGACCTTGGGGGAGGAGTGAGCTAGAGATCCCAGGGAAACCTGAAGGCCAAGACTGACCTTCAAATCCAGGCCCAGGCCCAGATCTAGACTCTGTGGGTCTGAAGCTTTCACCATTTGGGGCTCATTTTAAGAAAAATAATATAAAATTACAAACACAAAATCATATCTGTAAACCCAATTTTATAAATATTTACTTAGAATGAGATATTTTCCTTAGAATGAGAAACAAATATTTATCTGGGATGAGAAAACAGATGACATCAAATTATAAATTTTAAAAAGCCAACAAATGGCACAAGTATCACAAAATCCAGAAAAATAACCTTTTTACTAACCACCCACCACATCTCTGGGGAAGGCACCGGTGACCCACTCCAGTACTCTTGCCTGGAGACTCCCATGGATGGAGGAGCCTGGTAGGCTTCAGTCCATGGGGTCGCGAAGACTCGGACACAACCGAGCGACTTCACTTTAACTTTTCACTTTCATGCATTGGAGAAGGAAATGGCAACCCACTCCAGTGTTCTTGCCTGGAGAATCCCAGGGACGGGGGAGCCTAGTGGGCTGCCATCCATGGGGTCGCACAGAGTCGGACACGACTGATGCAACTTAGCAGCAACAGCAGCAGCAGCACCACACCTCTATAGTATTTTTCCAGGTGTTTTGGCTGCTTACTCTTTGACAAGCACTTCATTTGCCAGCAATTTGTAATATCATTTTCTATAGAGAGAACAGAAAGATAATTCAGTCTTTACTACAGCTGATCAGCAGTTTATGTAATATTGCTGCCGGTTTATGCTTACAGACTCAGGAATTCATATATTCTATTTGTCAGTCCCAACAAAGATGGAAAACACGTGGTGTGCTTAAAGTTGCGATATGCTACATTATTAAGTATATTCTTGACAAGAGAGAATCTCCACAGAAGAAAACTTTGACTGGATGGATATTGTGTGTGTATACTCAGTTGCCCTGTTGTGTCTGTCTGACTCTTTTGTGACCCCATGGACTACAGCCCGCCAGGCTCCTCTGTCCATGGGATTTCCCAGGCAAGAATACTGGAGTGCGTTGCCATTTCCTCCTCCAGGGGATCTTCCCAACCCAGGGATTAAACTGCATTACTAACAATCAAACTACCGTCTTATAGATTTATGATGACTGGAGGGATTTTTCCACAAACTAGCTTCTGATTTCTGTATGTTTTGAATGTAGTTTCTCTTACACTTCCCACCTACTTCCAGTACTAGGTACAGAGGTCATATTCATATTGTAATATGGCCTTTGGTCATTTGTCATGAGTAGACACTAGGAACACGCCTACAAGCCATTCATACACTAGGAAAAGGTGCTAAAAATTATTTAACTATACTAGGAAGTCACTGAAAATCACGTATATACAAGGCACTCTGGGCTCCATTTTCCCTTGGATACTAAAAATGCCCATAGCATTCCAAAGCCAGCCCATAGCCCACTGTCCACCATGAAACCAAGTGTGACCAAGAGATGGAAAAGTGGGAAAAGGCTATAGTTTTTATTTTTTTAGGTGATGGATGTTTTAATTAACTCAAAGAAGGAAACTTTTCCCAGGGTATACATATCAATCATCTAAGATGATAGTCTTAATTGATAATGGTTAATATACCTCCTTTTTTCAAGTTTTATACATTTTAAGCAATTGCTAAAGACTCTCCCATGTTCTTGCCAGTGAGGTGTCCTGAAGCTTGTGCTTTATTAGCTTCATGCTAAATCCACCCTTGCCTGGAACCCCTCACTCTCTCCCTACTTCCTCCTCCTTCCAGGAATAATTGGCTTGCCTTCTTCACTTTCTACCACCCAACTTGTGTTGCTTCTGGTGGAGGAATTTTTCCCCCTCCCAGATGGAAGCAGAGCACACCTGGGTCCCCAGCCTCTCTGGGGCCTTGCTCTTCCTTTCAATAAACATATGGCCCTTCTGAACTTGACTGATTTGACAAGTAGAGACAATAGACACAGGGAATAAAAACAGACCCTTTCAACTTACCCTTACCTTCTCTCCACTTGGGTGCCCCAGAGAGACAAAAGCACACACAAGTGTTGATGCTACAACTTCAGCTGTGACCAGGGGAAAACATATCTGGGATCGCCTTGGAGTGAGAGGTGAAGCTTGCAGATGACAGGATGAGATAGAGGCTGGGGTCACTGCCCCGGCCCCCCTTGGCCCCACCAGACCCTACTGTGAGTTGTCCTTAGAGGAGACCAGATCTCCTGAGGACAGAAGCTGTGTTTTACTAATCTACATGTCCCCTGCACCTCGCATGCTTCTCAGTACATAGTTGTTGCTCCATGAACGCTGAATCTGAAGAGTAGAATGGGGTCGGGGATCTGACTGCTCCCAGGAGGCCCTTGAGGGAAGAACAAAGGCTGCTTCTGCCTGAGTGACTGTGCACCCAGGGGACTGCCCCTAACAGGCAGTGACCGGGTAACTGGGGCCAAACCTGCCGCCTTCCTTTCCCTTGCATTTCTCATCTGACATTATTATGTTTAACAAGGTGTTCCTTTAGAATCAGGCAAAAACCAACTACAGCCTACTGTTTCTATGCAGACATTTCTTCTGGGCATTTCTTGGGAAATTAGTATGCTTTTCCAAATCCTGAATCCTGAGAAAAATCAATCCGGAAAACAGGAAAAAGTTTCACATTTCTCCTGTGAGAATTGAAGCTTAACAACCAACACAGAGATGTGGCTGGTGTGAAGGATTCCACTGACATCTAGCAAAATCAGAAGTAGAAAGTGCTGATAATGCTGAACTGATGGTAAAGGTCGATGTTTGGGGAACAGGGATGGGAAGCCATAGGAGAGATGTGGTCACTATATAGTCTGTCTTGCTTAAAGCTGTTATGATATGAGTGCGTGTTTGTGGCCCTGTCTAGCACTTTATTGTTGCAAACTAAATAAATAAATAGGCATATATAGTTAGTACCCCCTTTTCAAATCTTATGAGTAGTATTCCAAGAAATAACAAGTTTTGAAAGCAAAACTGAGTCCGCTAAATTGGCAATTTTAACACAGTTTTGTGTAGCACTGTTCACCTTGCTAGAAGATCTGAATGTTACATTATCCAAATACAGCACAGCCAAAAACATGAGCTCGTTTTCCTGTATTTGAATATTCACTATATAGGCAGTGATTCTTCGTGAATACCATTGAACTTAACACTTCTTATATATCAAACAAAAAATTGTAGGTATGCATGATAATAAGTAAAGAGCATAGAAAACGAAGGGCAGGGAAGCCTGGCGTGCTGCGGTCCATGGGGTCCCAAAGAGTAAGACAAGATGAGGGACCAAACAACAACCTGAAGAATGTTGAAAGTATTTCAAGAATAACACGATTTGGCAAAGTTTCAAGCATTCCCAGGAATTCAATTTCTTCTTCCTGAATGCTGAAGTTAAATACCTATCAAGAGTTTGGACACAGTATTCTAGCCTCAGTGAGGATCCAGTTTCAAGTCAGGGGACTGAGAGAATCAACTTTTATGGTCTAGGACACTGCCAGGGGAGCTGCTAGGGACACCCAGTGTCTCCCGGTAGACGTCATTCCAAGCGGAAATCTCAGCTCAGGGCACATGATTCAAGCTTGGGTCGATGGGGTGCCCTGAAGTAAGGCATTGAGAATTGGAAAGGGTCTAGGGGGTTTACCCACGACAGATGAACCTACAACCACTGTTTCCGTACTCATGACCCCCAAGCTCCCCACTGCCTCCCGCCCTGCAGAGCGGAGTGCTCACCTTCCCCAGAGGGAAGAAAGCTTCTTTTGTGTTGCCCAGCTCAGGGCTTTGGAAGGCAGTACAATCACCTCCCTTCCTCAGTATCTACTGGGGACTGGGGATTGGTTCCAGGGCCCCCAGGATCCCCAAATCCCTTGATCAAGTCCCTTATATAAAGTGGTGTAATGTGTGCATGTAAACTATGCACATCCTATGTACTTGACTTGCGGAGTTACTTCCATATTTACTTAGGCTGCGCTGGGTCTTTGTTGCTGGGCAGGCTTTCTCTTGTGCTGAGCAGGGGCTGCTCTCTAGCTGTGGCGCAGGGGCTTCTCGCTGCGGTGGCTTCCGTTACTGTGGAGCATGCAGTCTCTAGGGCGCGCAGCCTCAGTAGTTGTGGCGCACAGGGCTAGTTGCTTCGAGATCTTTTGAGATCGAGCGTGTGTCCTGCATTGGCAGACGGATTCTTAACCACTAGACCACCAGGGAAGCCCCTCCTATGTACCTTAAATCTTCTCTGGATTAGTTATCATACCTAATACAGTGAAAATGGTAGGTATATTAGTTGTTAATACAATGTAAATGCTATGCAGAGAGTTGCCAGGACACTGCAAATTCAAGTTTTGCTTTTTGGAACTTTCTGGAAATTAAAAAAATGTACAATTTTTATCCGCGGTCGGCTGAATCTGCAGATGTGGAACACGTGAGTACAGAGAGCCCACTGTATATATATGACTCTTTAACTTGGATTCTCATATGGAAAGAGCTCTGGGCTGATTCAAAAACCCAGATTTGAGTCCCATATCTGTGAAGTATGAGCCCTGTCACACTGGCTTCTGCCTGTTTACATGAGTGTTCCACTAGGCTCTGAAGCTGGGACACTGAAAAAAGAGTGGTTAAATAAATGAATAGATAAGTGAATAAATGAGTAGTTGGGAAGGCATTCATGAAGGAGCTGGAGTCTGGTAGGCACAATCTCTGGTCATCCCCAAAGAAAAATGAGAACTTTGGGTTAAACCAAATGGATTGAAAACATATGTATGTCTCTCTTCCCTCCTCAAACTCTATTTAAGAACTTTCATCAAGGAATACTGGGGCTTCCCTGGTGGTCCAGTGGTTAAGACTCAGACCTTCCACTGCAGAGGGCGAGGGTCCAATCCCTGGTCAGGGAACTAAGATCCGGCATGCCCATGGTGTGGCCACCAAAAAAAAAAAAAAAGAAAGAAAGAAAGAAAAAAATACAAAATGTGTAGATTCCCAAAGATAAGAGATGTCAACAACTTTAAAGAGAAACTGACTGCATCAGAGCACACAGGGAGAGTCGGAACCCACCGCTCCTGTCCTCACCCCAGGGGTGACGAGAAGTTTACTCACTATGGAAGCAGACCAGGAGACTACCTTCCGCATCACAAGGCCCAGCAGACTGGGAGAAGGACAAGACAATTGCTGCAGGCAAGACAATTGACTGAAAGGCCCGACACTATTCTCTGAGGCACCAGGGCCCCTTTTCCACCCTGATCTGAGCAGTCCAGCAATTGAAGGTACTTCCAGGCCAGCAACTGGAGGGTTCTTCTCTGGAAAAACTGATGAGCCTGAGCAAAAAGACCTACAGCTATTGAAATTTGGGTCCTCCCAACAAAATAAGCAGATCTCAACCTGGTCACTCTGTGGAGAGCTCCTGCAGGCCTATGCCCAGTCCCAATACTCAGAGAAGATCCACTCAGTCACCCCCGGGCAGCCCAGGGTCACCAGAGTGGGGGAAAATCATTAGGGAACCAACAAACACAAACTAAGTTCAAATTTTAGGAAAAATGCTCAGAAAACACTGTCCAGGCATACCTCAGAGATAGGAAATTTCCAGACCACCACAATAAAGCAAATATTACAATAAAGCAAGTTGCTTGGTTAAAAAAAAACAACACAATTTTTTTGTTTCCTGGTGCATGTAATAGTTATGGTTATACTACACTGTAGTTTATCCAGTGTGCCATAGCATAATGTCTCAAAAATATGCACACACCTTAATTAAAAAATACTTTATCACTGAAAAATGCAGAGTTGCCACAATTCTTCAATTTATAAAAACCTCAGTATCTACAAAGTGCCATAAAGTGAGACATGCCTGTGCACATTTAAAATAACTATCACTTTACTGCAGAAGACAACAAGTAGAATTATCTTTATCTGCTAGGAATTTACATTGAGTTTTGAAAACCATGCTTTTTATGAAAAAAGACTTACATGGAGTTTGAA
>SJYQ01093603.1:9847-37018 GCA_006410935.1 Redunca redunca | reverse complement strand
AACCACTAATAGTATTCATGTGGTCACAAATTTATGATAACATAATTATCAAAATAAGGTTTCACAAATCTGATGACTAATTCAAGAATAAGAGGTGTTTTCTATGTGTTTCTTAAATAGAAAACAAAGTTTTAAGACAAGGTTTCTTATTTTTTATTCCTTGAGTGTCAGGACTTTTTAAGAATGGAAAATATAGTGTACAGAAAAATGCAGTCTGATTTGGATTTTAAATTTTACACTAGTGAGTACCTAGCAAAGTATTTTATTGAAAGAAAACCTAATTTTTTTCCTCAAGAGGGGAGCTTATATACATATATGTGTGTATATATATATATATATATTTTTTGCTTCTAAAGGGAGGCTTATTTATGTTTTGCTCTTTTGGATTATGTATTTGTATCCATACCAGACAACCCCCAATGTTTAAAGATGGAGACAAAACAAGCAAACAGAAACAAACAGAAATTCAGAAAGGAATTAAGGAAACAAAGACAATATAAGGCGCAGAATAAAATCTAAGTGATTATAATGATCCTCAGAAAGATCAGGGTCCGCAAAAGAGAGGACAACACATACACCCAGAGAGTAAGAAAGAGTTTCTGGAAATATGCCAGGCAAAATAAACTCAGTAGGAGGGACAGAACGTAAATCCATGGACATCTCTCAGAAAGTAGAACAAAAAGACAGAGAAAACAGGGTGGTTAAACATCATATACTAGAGAAGTTTCAGCGGGAGAGACCAGGGGAAGTTGAGGAGGATGTTATCAATAAATTAATACAAGACACATTTTCAGCGTCTGAGGCCATGAATCACCAGCTTGAAAGGTCCCGCAGGGCACCAGCAAGAAGAATGAAAACAGAGCTAACCCGAGGTGCTTAATCTTGAATCATCAGAACATCCAGAATAAAGAGATGATCCGATGAAGTCGAGGAATAAACTCACAGCAAAGATCAATAGTGAGAAAGGGATGAGGTTTCTCACCAGCAGCACTGAGAACCAGCAGACAAGAAAGTGATACATTCAAAATAATGGGAGAAATGCCTTCCAGTCACAGCTTCTATTTCCAGCCAAACTCTTAATCGCAGAAGGACAGACGAAAGGTGTTTCAAACCTGTAGGCTTTAAGACAATGTACCTCCCAGGCAGCCTGGTCTCAGGAAGCTACTGGGGCAGGAGTTCTAGTAAAATGAGGGAGGAAGCCAAGACAGGGAACATCGGGTGTCTGCAGAATCTTGGGAGGGAGGTGACGGGGACCTCCAGGGTAAGGTCAAAGCCAAGCCTTGGATGACAGCCCCTCGTGTTCCATCAGGCCTAGGTCAGAGTCAANCACTTGGCACTAGCATCCGCACACTCAGATGTTTGGGGCATGTGTGTGGTGTGAATTTCAGGGTCAGGCAGACCTCCCTTTCCATCACCAGTTGGATTTGGGACAACCTAACCTCTCTTAGTCTCTTTTTTTTCATCTATTAAAAGCACGCACAATCCTTTTCTTTCAGTTGTGAGGACTGGGGAATATGAAATACTTGGGTCTTGAATAAACCTTTCTCCAAAGATATACAAATGGTCAACAAGCATGTGAAAAGAGGCTCAATATCATTAGTCATTAGGGAAATGAAAATTAAAGCCACAATGAGATACCACTCCACACCCACTAGAGTCGCTGTAAAAATTAAGAAAAAGAAAAGTGAAAAATAACAAGTGTTGACGAGGATGTGAAGAAATTGGAAACCTCATAGGTTGTTGGTGGGAATACAAAGTAGCACAGCTGCTGTGGAAGATGGTTTAGCAGATCATCAAAAAGTTAAACATAGAATTACCATATGATCCAGGAATTCCAGTCTTAGATATAGACCCCCAAAATAATAAAAAAAGATACTCAAAAACTTGTGGATGAATGTCCATAGCTACATTATTCCTAGTAGCTAAAAGGCAGAAACAACCTAAATATTCTTCCACTGATGAATGGATAAACAAAACATCATCTATCTACCCAATGGAATATTATTCAGCTATAAGAAGGGATGAAGGTCTGATACATGCTACAACATGATAAACATATGCTAAGTGAAAAAAGTTGAAAACAAAAGGTCACATCAAATGGTTCCATTTATATGAAATATCCAGATTAGTTTCCATAGAAACAGATTTTTTTTTTTGGTTGGTAAATAATTTTTTCCCCTTTGCTATAAGTAGGATCTTGTTGATTATCTATTTTAAATATATCAGTATGTACATGTCAATCCCAAACTTTTTAACTCTTCCCCCAGCCCCAATCCTTCCCCTCTGGCAACCATAAGTTCATTCTCTAAGTCTGTGATGGCTGGCAAATATTTTTAGTGGTGCCTCTGTTATCATTGCTATTTCTGGTGCAGATCTGACTCTTCTGTAAGGGAATTTCCAATGTGAATGTGAAAAGATGAACCCACGAAGAAACCCCAGTCAATAAGACAAATAGCAGAAGGTGTGCACAAGGTTTCATGGGAAATCAGATGAAGGAGTGATTCATTCCACTCTGAAGACTGGACACTTTGACTGATCTTCCATATCACCTGGTAAACATGTGCAGAAGCTCTCTCCAAGTAGGGCATGGCTTGGGCAGAAATAGCAGACTAGCCACTGCCAGGGGCTGGGGGGAATGCCAGCTTGATGTATACAGGCTTTCCTTTTGAGGTGACGAAAATGAGCTAGGTAGATATAGTAGTTGCACACCATGGGGGATGTAGTAAATGGCACTGTGTTACACTTTAAAATGGTTAATTTTATGTCATGTGAATTTTGCCCCAGCTTAAAAACAAATCTCTGCTCTTGGCCCATGTTTGATGGTAGATGAAGATTTTTTGCTTTTCAAACTTGGCTGGTATATGTAGGAGTCACCAGTCAATCCAGATTCCTGGGTTCCACACTCAGATTCTGGTTTAATCAGCAGGGAAGAGGCCCGAACACAGAGCTTTATGAAAGCTGTTCAAGGGATCGCAGCACCCAGGACCTTCCCTTCTGTTTCCACCCGGCTGGCGTCTCTTCCAGCCTGCAGGTCTGCTGAGGCTCCAGGGCAGCTAGACAGATTGACCTTGGCTGTACTTCACTGTAATTGTGTCCTAAGGGTCTGACCTTGTATCTGAACATGTAAATGTGGAAGTCAGTGAAAAGCTAGATTTATATGTGAACACGTGAAGAAATACACAAGACTTCAGGGGTATGAGAGGTGAATGGTAAATGAGGGTGGCCAGCCATGGAGTTAAACCCAGTTCTACCTTGAAGTTTCAAAATTTCCTATGAAAGCCAATGCCAAAATGTTACAGTAAGTCCAGGGGGGCAGGGTGTCTAATTCTTCAGAAAAAAGTGTTGGGGGAAATTCTCAATATGCTTCTCCAGTGGTCTCTTCAGGGACCACCTACTCTAGACTTCTCAGGCAGCAGGAAAAATTGGAAAGAATAGATGGCAGACTGTGTAGGGAGGTCAGTGTGCCATGTTAGAGCCCGTAGTAACTAGACAGCTAGGGAAGCACCAGGACTGCAAATGCAATGTCTTGGTTATCTGCTGTTGCGTAACAAACCAACCCAACACCTCACAGCCACTGAGATGCCTACTATCAAAATGAACAAAACCCTGAAAAACAGAAAACAGTGTGTGTTGGTGAGGATGTGGAGAAATTGGAACACTTGTGCACTGTTGGTGGAAATCTAGAATGGTGCTGCTGCTATGGTAAACAGTATGGCAGTTTCTCAAAAAATTAAAAATAGAATTATTATACTATTTGATACAGCAGTCCTGCTTCTGGGTTTCTACTCTGAAACTTTGAAAACTTGAAGAGATAGTTGTACACACACATTCCTGGCAGTATTATTCTTAAGTAATATCCTACAGATGGAAGCAATCCAAGTGTCCATCAATGGATGAATGGATACATGAAATGTGGTATACACATACATACAAGAGGATATTATTTAGCTTTAAAAAGGAAGGAAATCCTGACACATGCTATACCATGGATGATACTTAAAGACATTATGCTTGGTGAAATAATCTAGTCACGAAGGGACAAATACTATATGATTCTACTCGCATGAGGTACTTAGAGTAGAAGAATTCATAGACACAAAGTTGAATGGCGGGTGCCAAGGGCTGGGGCAACAGAGAGTTAGTGTTTAATGAGGACAGAGTTTTAGTTTAGGAAGATGAGAAGAATTCTGTGGCTGGATGGTGGTGATGGGGGCATAACAATGTGAATGCAGTTAACGCCCTGATCTGTACACTTAAAAAGGTTAAGATGACAAATTGTGTGTAATGAATATTTTTGTTGTTGTTAATGTATGTTTTGTTGTTGTTGCTTAGTCGCTAAGTCATGTCTGACTCTTTTGTGATCCCACAGACTGTGGCCTGCCAGGTTCCTCTGTCCGTGGGATTCTCCAGGCAAGAATACTGGAGTGGGGATCCTTCCCCTGGATCCTTCTCCAGGGGATCTTCCAGATCCAGGGATGGAAACTTCATTTCCTGCACTGGTAGGCAGATTCTCTACCACCCAGCTGCCAGGGATATATATTTTGACTCCAGTTTAAAAAAAGTTAATATACTAATCTCTACTCCTCAAACAAAAAAACGCCACCAAAGCCCACTGTATTATCTCATGATTCTGCAGGCTCACTGGGCCTGCCTGAGAGGTGCTTTTTCTCCATGTGATGTCTACTGGGTCTGCAGTCATATGGGGCTTGGATGGCGCTCAGTCTCATGGCTGGCAGTCTGGGGGAGACACCAGGCGCTGCTGTAAGTATTTGCACACAGGAACTCATTTAATCCTCATAACAAAACCTGAGACAAATACTACTAACACCTCCAATTCACAGATGAAGAAACCGAGACCCAGAGAGGTGTAGGAACTTGTTTAAAGTCACACAATTCTAGGTCATTGTGGTTGTGGCTGATATCCTCCTTGTCTGAACTCAGAGTGATCCCTTGAAGGTTTTCTGTTGTTTTTTTTAACAGTTATTTCTTTCTTTATTTTTGGCTGTACTGGGTCTTCATTGCTTTTCTCTAGTTGCAGCGAGTGGCACTGCTTTCTAGTCGCAGAGCACAGGCTCTAGGATGCACGGGCTTTGGTAGTTGTGGCACGTGGGCTCAGAAGCTGCATCTTGCAGGTTGCAGAGCGAGGGCTTGTTAGTGTGGCACAGGGGTTCAGTGGAGCATGTGGGATCCTCCCGGACAAGGGGTCAAGCTGGTGCCCCTTACATTGCAAGGTGGACTCTCAACCACTGGACCACCAGGGAAGCCTGGTTTTCTCTGTTGTAATGCCACCTGTGGGGTGTGGATTCATTCACGAGACGGGGCACCCTTGTATTTGTGCCCTAGTCTCTTCAAGGGTACCATGCAGCCAACCACCCGGGACTTCTCACTTCCTTCTCACTCCTCAGTCCTGCTACCTTGCACCTTGATTGATGATTCTTTTTTTGTGCCTCAAGAATTCTGTCCCTTACTCTTCCAGTTGTGATTAAAAGTATTTATCATAATCTCGCCAACCAATTCTGGACTAGACAGCCAAGTAAGTACTTCTATTGTTGGCTTCATTGTACAAAACTCCCATAGGAACACATAAGGATGCAGCTACCTTCACCAATCTTGGGATCAGGACATTTAAAGGAGAAATTATTAAGAAATTATCCAGTTACATAAGGAAGGGAGTTCCTGGCACCTTTAATCTAGTTCAGACACACCCAGAGCATGGGCAGAACCTGCAAAGAATATCCCCAAACTCTGATTGGTCCTCTTCGAGGAGTCTTGAAAAAGGCAAGAGATGCCAGGAGATGGGTAGATTTTAAACTAATTTTTAAAAACTGGGACAAGAGGTAGATTCCAATACCAACCTACCTGAAACTTGGCAAAACCTTTTGAGAAGATTATTAAATACACAATTTGTAAGCCTTCAGCAAAGAAATGATCTCATGTCTTTAATAGTGTGGTCACCAGACTGCAGGATCTGTGCAATAATACACTCTGAATTGAAGCATGGACCTTAATGAGGACTCTCATTAAAAATGATCTTGCAAATGATGACCCGGTTAGATGGTGTTATGGACTGAATGTCTGTGTCCCCCTGCCAAATTCATAGGTTGAAGCTGTAACCACCAATGTGATGGTAGCTCATTGGCTGTATGGCACCCTTGGGGAGGCTAGGGCACAAGTACAAGGGTGCCCCATCTCATCAATGATTTCCACACCCTACAGGTGGCATTACAACAGAGAAAACCAGGTTTCCCTGGTAGTCCCGTGGTTGAGAGTCCACCTTGCAGAACAAGGGGTACCAGTTTGATCCCTTGTCTGGGAGGATCCCATGTGCTCCAGGGCAACTGAACCTCTGTGCCACAGCTAATAAGCCCTCGCTCTGCAACTTGCAAGATGTGACTTCTTAGCCCATGTGCCAGAGGAGAGATAATTAGACTTATCTAATTTGGGAGATAATTAGATTTAGGTGAGGTCATGAGGATGGGGCCCTCATGATGGGATTAGTGCCCTTATAAGATGAGGATGCAGAGAAGGCAATGGCGCCCCACTCCAGTGTTCTTGCCTGGAGAATCCCAGGGGCGGGGGAGCCTGGTGGGCTGCGCTCTATGGGGTCTCACAGAGTTGGACCCGACTGACGTGACTTAGCAGCAGCAAGATGGGGATGAGACACCAGAGCCCCTTCTTTCTCTTCACTGCATGAGGACACAACGAGAAGGTGGCTATCAGCAAGCCAGGAGGAGGAACCTCGCCAGAATCTGACTCTGATGGCACTCTAATCTTGGACTTCCAGTCTACAGAAACTGTGAGAAAAGAAATTTTCCATTGTTTCAGCCACTCAGACCATGGCCTTTTGTTATGGCAGCCTAGGTTGATTAAGGACAGGAAGCCTGGTGTGCTGCAATCCATGGGGTCACAAAGAGTCAGGCATGACTTCAAGACTGAACAACAGATTGACTAATATAGATGGGTTTGTAGCTGATTCAGCAGAAATTCTTGAAATGAACTAGTATGCTTCTTGGTACATAGTTGGTGCTTAATGCGTAGTCAATGAAGAAGAGGAACATGTTTTTCTGGAATGCCTTTGCTTTCTCCATGATCCAACTAATGTTGGCAATTTGATCTCTGGTTCTTCTGCCTCTTCAAAACCCAGCTTGTACAGCTGGAAGTTCTCAGTTCACATACTGCTGAAGCCTAGCTTGAAATATTTTGGAATTACTCAGCCATTAAAAATAATGAAATAATGCCATTTGCGGCAGCATGAATGAACCTAGAGTTTATCATACTAAGTCAGTCAGACAGAGAAAAACAAATATCATGATATTATTCAGATGTGGAATCTAATTTTAAAAATGATATAAATGAACTTATTTACAAAACAAAAGCAGACTCACAGTTTTTGAAAACAAACTTGTTACAAAAGGGGAAAGTGGGGCAGGGAGTGGCAAGGACTAATTGGGAAACTGGAATTAAGATACACACTATTATGTATAAAATAAATAACCAACAAAGACCTACTATATAGCACAGGAAGTTCTACTCAATATTCTGTAATAACCTGTATTGGAAAAGTATCTGAAAAAAAATGAATGACTCAGTGGTAAAGAATCCACCTGCAATGCAGGAGATGCAGGAGACCCAACTTTGGTCCTTGGGTCGGGAAGATCCCCTGGAGAAGGAAATGGCAACCCACTCCAGTATTTGTGCCTGTAGAATCCTGTGGACAGAGGAGCCTGGCAGGCTACAGTCCATAGGGTCACAAGAGTCGGACATGACTGAAGCAACTTAGCACGCATGCATGCATGAATAGCTGAATCTGTACAGGTGTACAGGGGTACTATACTGTACACCTGAAATTAACTCACATTGCGATTCAACTATGCTCCAATAAATAAAACTAAAAAAACTATAGCCCTCAATTTACTATATCTATTCTTTTTCTCCCTTCACTGGACGATAAGCTCTCTGAGGGCAGGGTTTTGTTCACTGTTACATCCCAAGCACTGAGAGGGGCAGCTGGTTGATAAGATTCCTTCGTTGTCTCTGCTGCCTCTTCCTGTTCTGCCCCTTCTGGCTCAGAGTAGAACCACACTCTCCCCACTCCTCTGAAATGGCCATTGGATTTGTTTTGGCTCTTGAAATGTGAATTAAAGGTGACATGTTGCTGCTGCTGCTGCTGCTAAGTCGCTTCAGTCGTGTCCGACTCTGTGCGACCCCAGAGACAGCAGCCCACCAGGCTCCCCCATCCCTGGGATTCTCCAGGCAAGAACACTNCAAAAGCTAACCATGGGGGAAGCATTAAAGCTCTGTGCTGAGAAGCTGGAATGGCTCTGAGCCATTGAGATGCCTACGGGAGCATCCTCCAGGGGCGGTCACCTCCGAGCCTCACGCTCCATCAGACAGGCTGCCCTCATCCATTCCGAGTGTCGCACTCCATGAGTATTGCCTTTGGAACAGTGGAGGCACCCTGCGAGACCTCAATGTTTCTGGACACACTTGGAGTCAGGACAGTACAAAGCCAGACAGTAAAAGACTTATGTAAAACCAGACGGGGATTCACATTTTGTTGGGTGCCTGGAGCCTTGGCCAGGAGAATCTCAAGATAGCTCTACCCACTCCTGATGGCACGTTTTCATCGAAGGCCAGCTGGGGACAGACGAGTGGAAAGAGGAGTGTGTGCAGCGCAGCAGAGCTGAAGTGTGGGCTGCGCAGGGGCTTCAAGCCAAGCTCCACACGGTGGAAGTGATAATAATTACTAATGCCTGACATTTGTGTAACACTTCATAGTTTTAAAAAGGCTGTCAGCAGCTTGATATAGCCAGTATGTTGGAGCCAAAATGTTTAGATTCCCATTCTTTGTCCTAGCTGTGCAACCCTCGGCAAATCACCCAACCTCTCTGAGCCTCCATTTACTCACTTGTGAAATGGGGAAAATCTTGACTCCTGTCTCTATGAGTCTCTAGTTGTGAATCTTGTGATAAAAGGCCCGCAAAGTCACTTTCAAGATGCAAAGTGCTAATAGCTGAAGGTGGTTGCTGTGGTACTAATACCACCTTATCTCCCTCGCTGAAATCTTTTTTTTTTTACTTAAAATTGCAACTTGTAATTTACAACATTGTAACATCATCTTCAATTTACCATATATATATATTTTTTTTTTTTTTTTACAAAGGAAAAGACAAGTCACTCTCTGTCTTACCTTCCTGTCTTGAGTGCTCCCAGTGGCCAGCAGTGCATGGGGGGGTCCCAGGATTTGGAGTGCCGGGGGGTCTGCTAGCCCACTGCTAGCACGGGCTGTGGGTCCCCCTCAGGGGAGAGCTCATCCTGAGGGAGGAGAGGGTAGAGGCAGGGCTTGGGGTGGCTGTCTGCAGGGGAGGCGGGCTTTGAGTACTTCTGGGGAATCCCAGGAGGAAGGTCAACAGACACAAGGGATGCTGTGATTTCCCCAAGTGCTCTCAGCCTGGAAGGAGAGGCCTGCACGCAGCTGAGGACAATATGGTGAGGTCCTCTTGGAGAAGCCTCGGCAGCCACCTGCAGGTGCCCAGGGGACCCTTCTCGGGCTTTGGGGAGCGCTAGACAGAGGATGCCCTCACAAGGGCTGGGAGAGAGGCACCCTTGGGGTGGGACAGGCACCTCAGGGCTGCCTTGGCAGGCCTGGAGACAGACCCAGGGACTCCCAGCATCAATTTCCTTGAAGCAGCCATCTCGTGAGAGCAGCTGGAGGCAGAGAGGGCGGCGCGGTTTGTCCTGTGGCCCTGGCACTACTTGGCGTGAGGCTCCTGTGCCTGGAAGGCGGGCTCACCAGGATAAAGCCTGAGCTCCTCAGCTGGCGCCCGAGGCTTGACCGGGCCCCTGCCTTGCCCTCCCTCAAGCCGTCCTTATCTCACCACTTACAGTCCCTGGCCTCTGCCTGGTCTGCACCTCTGCCTGAACTTTCTCCTTCCCTGCCCTTCCTGCCTGGCGATCACCTACACCAATTCACCTGTTTTCGCTGGGCCCAGCAGAGTGCTTGGTGAATGGCCAAAAACGTGCATGAAAAAACGAATGAGTGGAAAGAGTAGGGGGCTCACCTGGGATCCCCCAGTATTCAAACCATGACCCGTTTGGAGACCCAAGTCTCCAGCATCGGTTGCCTGTGGTACTCATGCCCTTCTCCTGAGTTTCTGCAATTGCTGCTGGAGGGATGGTGGCCACAGACACACGGCCCCATGACGCCTGTGTCCAGCCAGCACTCACCTTGCCTGGGTCAGGCAGGCAGAAGGCAACCGGTACCCTCTCTCAGCCAGGGCCCCTCTGCCAGTCACAGAGATCTCAGCTCTGCCACTGGGATGGGCCTCGCTGGTCACTCCTGGTTCTGTTTCCTCCCAGACTCAGAAGGAATGAAAATCTGACAAAGCCCAGAAAGCATCACCAGCCAGTGTGATGCCAGCCTCCTGTGGAGAGGCCACCAGGTGAGATGTGTTTTGCTGCACATTCAAATCACCTGAGGGAGCTTCAAAAACTGCGATGCCTGGCTTCATCTCATAGCAGAATGGCTGGAGGTTGGACCCAGGAGTCAGTACTTAAAATGCCCCAGAAACGTGGATGGACCAAGAGAGCATCATGCTTAGAGAAATTAGTCAAAGAAAAAGAGAAAGACAAATACTATATGATAATATCAGTTGTATGTGGAATTAAAAAAAATAAAACACATGTATATACAAAACAGAAACAGACTCAGAGACATAGGAAACAAAACTTGTGGTTACCAGAAAGGAGAGGGAAGAACAGAGGGATGGGATTAACAGACACAACCTATAGAATAGTTTGCAGAAACCCTATTTAAAGAAACCATATTTAAAATAGATAAGCAACAAGGATATAAGGTATAGCACAGGGAGTTAATTATACTCATTATAATAATCTAATGGAATCTACTCTGCAAAAACACTGAACCACTATGCTCTATACCTGAAACTATCACAATATTGTAAATCAACTCTGTCAATAAAGAACAAACAAATAATGCCCCAAGGGACTCTCAGGTGTGGCCAAGTTAAAAAAAAAAAGGCTAGGGAACTTTAAAAAACATCTCCATGTCCCAGACTGCCCCAGACCAGTGAAATTAGACTCTCTCCGGGGGCCTGGGAGTCCTATGACTTGGTTGGGTGTTGTTTTGTTTTAAACGTCTTAAATTTTTGAAGACTAAGAATTTTTGTTTATTTGTTTCAGCTGTGCTGTGCTGCATGTGGGCTCCTACTTCCCCAACCAGGGACCGAACCTGTGCCCTGCGGTGGCAGTGCGTGTGTTACTTGCTCAGTTGTGTCCAACTCTTTGTGACCCTGTGGACTGTAGCCCACCAGGCTCCTCTCTCCATGGGATTTTCCAGGCAAGAATGCTGGAGTGGGTTGCCATTTCCTCCTCAAGAAGCTCTTCCTGACCCAGGGATCAAAACTGGGCCTCCTGCTTTGGCAAGCGGATTCTTTACTGTCTGAGCAGGGAAGCATGGTGGAAGTGGGAAGCCTTAACCACTGGGCCACCAGGGAAGTCCCTGGCCTGGTTGGGTTTGATAGGTCTCCCGGTGGTAGTATGAGCAGGGGGCTGAGAACCTCTGATGAAGCCCAAAGCCCTCATTTAGCTCATCAGAAAAGGCAAGGTACTTGCCTGAGGACATGTAATAAACGGTGGCGGTGAGACCAGGCTATGAACCCTGCTCCAGGGTCCCGAATCCTAATCCAAAGCCCTTCCTATCACACAGCGCAGCTGGCACTCATGGAGACTCCCTCTGGCATTCATTCCACAGTTTAGGCACTGGGTTGCCACAGCTGGTCAAAACATTGCAAGATCACCCTTGACTTTGATCAGAGAGCTTGTTTGGGGCCACCACTCCTCTCCCTGAACTCTGTCTGACCTGGGGGCAAGATGCTTTGGAGAGAGCACCCAACTCAGTGGAAACAGATTTTGTGATGCTCAGACTGACACAGATGGTGGTGATAAAATGCAAACAAGTGTGGGGTGAAAATCTAGAAGAAAGAGCCCTACCCAGAGGGATCTATTATCAGAGCTGCTCTCATTTTGTACTCTTCTGGAAACTGCCTGGCATTTCTATGCCTTTTGCCCCGATTCACAGACTCTGTTCTTCCCATCAAGTGGTTCTGTGGGAGCATCATAGGTTTGTAGACAGACTGCCTGAGTTCCCCTCCAGCTGTACCAATAATAGAAGTTGGAGACCAATTTTATTTTTAAAAATTTATTTATTTTTAATGAAGTATAATTGCTTTACAATATTGTGTTAGTTTCTGCCAAACATCAACATGAATCAGTCATAGGTATACATATTCTCCTCCTTTTTGAATCCCTCCCAACCTATCCCACCCGCTGGCCTGTCACAGAGCACCAGATTTGAGTTCCCTGAGTCATACAGCAAATTCCCATTGGCTATCTATTTCACATGTGGTAGTGTATATGGGAAACCAATATTACTGAGTGCTTCCCATGAGTAGGCACTGTACTTTCATGTTCTTTGGCCTCCTTTAATACTTAGAATAATCCTGTATGGGTCATTAATGCCCATTTTACAGACAAGAAAACTAAGGCTTTGGGGAGGTTAATAGTTTGCTCCAGATCACCTGGGTAGTAAATGATGGCGCTGGGATTTAAACTCAGTCTGCAGAGTCCGTGCTTTCTCTCCTGGAGCACCTGCCTCCCGGCACGGGCCTCGTCTATTTCAGTTCAGCCAAATCTGAGCTCTTCTTCATCTGTCAAAATCCTCCTCAGCTTCTGGGACCGCAGGGACTCTCTTCCTGCCTTTGTAGCCCGTACCATAGCCTGGATTTAGCCTGGTCTGTCTGTAGCCTCCATGGTGGCTATGGAGGCTCTTGGCCCCAGGGGACCCTGCCCATGGGAGGAGCCCAGAAAAGTGCAGTGGTCTCTATGGCCAGCAGAGCCCTGAAATTCTCCAGCCCTGTGAGGAGACATACCAGGTGCTAGGGCAGCAGAGACCTTGCTGCGTTCTGCCCCATCCAAGACCTCACCTCCCAGTGTCTCGTCTTCAATTCAGGAGGCTCCTCTCCTTCCCAAGAGGCTTCTTTCTGATCCAAATTCATAACTAGGGGAAGGTAAGTACAGGCCAGGATCAGCTTGTCATGAACTTACTTGGAATGGGACAGTGGACTGGCACTTTAACTTTATATGACATTTTTATTATTAACACAACATTACAGTAACATTGAAGGAATTTAAAGAGACAATAGTCCAAGGCACAATCCTACCTACTCCTTTTACACAGTTTGTCTATGGATCTTTTTAACCTTCAGCCAGAGAAATACACATTTTTTTTTTTACTTAGTTCTAATCACAGAGTTTACAATTTTGTGTTCTGCTTGTTTTGCTCAGAAGTAGCCTGCAGACATCTTTCCATACTCTCATCTTCGTGCTGATCCATTCTAACATCTGTAGAGTCTTCTATCACATTTTTGAGGCATGGTTAAATTGTTCCCCAGTAGTTGAAGTTTAATGTCCATTTTTATAAATAATTGTATGATGGACATCTTTGTCCATACATTTCTTTCAGAAGGGCAGAGAGGCCAGCGGGATATGAAGGGGTGGGTGGAATGGGGGGCAGAGAAACTGGAGGAAGGTCAACTTTTGTCTCAGTTTTGTTTGCACCAGCCCAGCTCACAAAGCTGGCTTCTCAGTCACCATCATATAGGCAATTAGGTCACAGTGGTGGTAGTTTAGTCATTAAATCATGCCTGACTCTTTGCAGCCCCATAGACTGTAGCCCACCTGGCTCCTCTGTCCATGGGATTTCCCAGGCAAGAATACTAGAGTGGGTTGCCATTTCCTTCTCCATGAGATCTTTCCGACCTAGGGACCAAACCCTAGTCTCCAGCATTGCAGGTGAATTCTTTACCAAGTGAGCCACCAGGGAAGCCATCTTCCCTAGGTCTCAGGCATCTTGAGATTTATGCACTGTCTCTGGCTCTGAAAACTCGGCCCTCTCCCTTGCCTATGTTTGTAAAAAGGTTGGGGAGCTAGACACCACGTGCGGCAATGAAAGATCCTGCAGGCTGCAACTAAGACCTGGCACAGACAAATAAATTTTAAAAAATAATCTGAGCTCTTCTTTAAAAAGCTTTCTTAAAAAAAAAAAAAGGCAAAGGGCTAAGTGTACTTGGGGTTTCCTCTAAACACCCAAGAGAAATTTCTTACGCCTCCCAACTGTAGTAGTCATTTTATTTTTATTTTATTTATCTATTTCTTTTGGCTACACAGCATGGGTTGTGGGGTCTTATCTAATGAGGAACTGAACCTGGGTCCCTGGCAGTAAAAGCCTGAATCCTAACCACTGGACCACCAGGGAATTCCCATAGTTGTCATTTTTAAAGTTGAGGTTGTACCTCCCACTGTGCAAGAAGCTGTAGGAAGGAGGGCTCTGGACTGTACTCTACTTTGGTGTGAAGAAGTGATGAGGTCCCCATCAGAGTGGGCTGGATGCAATGAGGACCAAGTTCAGCTCCAAAGGGTGGGTGAGACCCCAGTTGGTGTAAAGAAAGGGGGAAAGTTAACTTGCTCAAGGAGATGGTGGAAACTCAGGCAGGAAGATGGGCATGAGAAGGGAATGTGTGGAGTGAGTGGGGGGCCAGTGAGGAGACAGAACTCTCTCGGTTGGGTTTGTGGTGGGGAAAGGTGAGAAATGAAGCTGGAGACAGGGTCCCTGGACTAGCTGTTAGCCTGGGGAGTGATCCTTTTCCAGGTCTGACTTTCTCTGGCTCAGAGTAGAGAACAGTGATGAAGGTGAGAGTGTTGATTACATGTGGCAATTTCCTATAATCAGGAGAGGGGAAAATATAACCTAACACTCGATTAGGCAAACAGCTGAGATTCAAGTTGCCGTGTCCAGAGCCTGAATGAGAACAGGCTGCTTAGTGCCATCTCAACTCAAACAACACTCTCAGATGAGCACAGTCCTGCAGAGAGTCAGGAAAGAAGCTGTAGTGTCTTGTCTCAGCCAAGGTAGACTCTTGGGGGCAGGTGATGCTCAGGCCACATGATGCTCCAAGTACCACCACAATGGATGCTTAGACAATGGGAGAAGGTCTTTCTCTGCACAGCCCCCTCTATTCCTCACTTCTGTGCTTCCTCCAGAGACTCCAGAACCTACTAGGCAAACATGGGAAGATCAGCTTCTGGAATGGCCAGAGTTTGCTCCAGAAGCCTCTGTCACCTTGGTTCCAGGTCCCGTCACCCTTACCTTTTCTCTAGGATTAGCGATGGGGGAGGTGGCTGGCCCCTTCTCTGGGTCCCAGCCTCTTGGGCTGTTTGCTTATTTTGGTTTTGGAACTCTGGTGTTAAGTAAAAACATCAGGGATTCCTGGCAAGGACTCAGACAAAACGAAAATTAGAAAAACAGACAAGTCTCCAAGTCTTCCCAAGAAAACAGCCCAAGCTGTGGATGGCCCCCAGAGAACACTCTTTGGCAACAGAGAGCCCCAAACCACCTGCTTTTAGCTTGGGAGGCTTTCTCTGCTTGTGGTTCATGTTAGAAATTCTGACCCCCATGTCCAGCTGAAACTGACTGTTGGTTTCCATCTTAATGGAAACATCTCGGACTCAATAGGTCAAAGTCATACTTGCCCCAGACCCCTGGTGTTCAGTCTCTCTCTCAGTGACTGGTACCACCGTACTCTCAGAGGCTAGAACCAGACACACAGGTTGTACCCTTTTCCCTTCTATTATCCAGACTCCAAATAACCCCCAACTCCCTGTCCTCCCTACTTCCCCTGCTGCCCCCTTGGTTCAAGGCTCTCTTTCTGATCTGCCACAACGGACTCTCAATGATCTTCTACCTCTATCCTGTCCATTCTCAAAACAAGGGGAATTCATCCAAAACACAGTCAGTCTTGTGCCCCACCCCACTCCCTTGGAATGCACAATGGAGAAAATAGTTGAAAACCAAATCATTGCTGGGCAGCATCCTCCTAAGGGTGAGGGGGGCAGGGGCATCGATTGCATCAGTGGGCAAGTAAATCTCTGTCCACCTGCCTTTCTCTTGCAGGAAGGGGTGGGGAGAATAGCTGAGAGCTGCAGAAAAAGGTTCAGTGGCCACTGATGACTCCTACTGTGAGAAAGTAAGTAGAAGCTACAAGGCATGTTGTGTTCAGTCAGAAAAAGTAATGTAAACACATTACCTTAAAAAGAAATATTTTTCTGTTACTATGAAGGTGGCACTTTTGCCCCCGTCCCTCATCCCCCCCAGTGCTCACACGCACCTCAAGCTCCCAGGTTGGGAGCTCTGATATCACTCACAGGAATGAGGATTCCACGGACGCAGTTGATTCCAGGTATCAAGGCTGGAAAAAAATTAGGATGGGTCTGGAACGTCTTGTTGCCAGAAATCAAGAATGCTTTCAAGAATGTCAAGGGCGGTGCTGCAAGGACAAAGGAGCCAAACAAAGGGGCTTTGGGGCCAAGCTTTGATCATGAGGGCATTAATTAAAACAAGTCAAGCCAGAGACAGCATGTGTTCAAGATAATTCTCAAACCTCTCCAAGCACGTGGAGTAGTGGTTTGAGAACAAAAGGGCAGTGACTGTAATGGCGTGTGTTGCTTTGTATTGACTTTAGTAAGTGGGGCCTTTCATGTAAACAGGTCTTTTCTTTCTTCTATTAATTATATATCTGTTTACCAAGGATAGATATATTTTTGTTTCTATCTGTGAAAGCAGGAAAGAATAAATGCAGGGAACACTGAGTTAGCCAACTTGTATAAGAAAAAGTAGGCACTGTCCAGGCTGCAGTTTCTCCGCCTTGGGGTGATTCAGGACAACTGAGTAAAGGTGGTTACCCCATGTTCCATGGGGTCCTAGAGAGGAGCTGAAACTACAGACCCACTCCCTGCTCCCTTAGGGAGTGAAACTTGGAGACAGTCTCTATAAATTATAACCCAACACCAGCAAGAAGATGTGCATTTTTAATAATGCTAACAGACCAGGTCAATTCATCATGATGACAAGACAATGGGTTAGGTCAATGCTGGCCAAGCAAGATGAGAATTCATCTCATTTGAGGGGGAAAATTCAATGCCGTCAAACAGAAAACCTTTCCCAAATGTGTGGACTTAAAAAGTCTTATTGAAAAAACAAAGAACAGTTATGAAAAGGAAACTTCCTGACCTGATTTCGTCTCCTTTGCAACCCCTAGCCTGACATCCTGACTTAGAATGAATTGTTCAACCACCCAGATTTGCAACTCCAGCAGTTTGAGGTGGTGCTTTTTCTTTTTCTTGTGGTCTGGTAAAATTGTTAAAATCCTTAGAAAGCTAAAAATAGTACTTGGTAAAAATCACTGAAATCCTAGGAAACTGTCAAAACTGGCACCCCAGGAAGGTGCAGAATTCAGGAGAAGAAACAAAGTGAAATCCACAATATTAGTACTTTTATAACAGGTTTTAAGGTAAGGGTATTAAACAGCTTTGGGATTGTAATATTTTGTGTATTTAATACATTGAGAACTTTAAAGAGGATTTGCTATGTTAAGTTTGTGAATTTAATTAAATGTTTGGAGGTATTACTTTAAGTTTGCCATCAGTGTTAAATGTTTGTGAAAATCCAATGTGCTAAATTCATGAATCTTTATTTATTTATTTTACTTTGGCTGCCCTGGGTCTTCATTGCTGTGCAGGCTTTCTCTAGGCAAGTGGGGCTTCTCTCTAGTGGCAGTGCTTGGGCTTCCCACTGTGGTGGCTTTCCTTGTTGCAGAGCATGGGCTCTAGGGCACACGGGCTTCAGTAGTTATGGTACATGGACTTAGTTGCCCTGAGGGACGTGGAATCCTCCCAGATGAGGGATAGAACCTATGTCCCCTGCATTGGCAGGTGGATTCCTAACCAATGGACCTCCAAGGAAGTCCTAAATTAATGAATTTAAAAAGAAAAGAATTTAATTTCATAACAGTTTCAGGTCCATATCAAAACTGTGGGAAGTAGAGAATTCCTATTTACCCCTGTACCCCAAGCAGATGCAGTCTCCCACGAAGTCCACATCCCCCACCAGAGCAGCAGGTAGAGGTACTGTAATCAGTGAACCGGCCCTGACACAGCATCATCACCCAAAGACCATTGTTTACATTAGGGTTCACTCTTGGTGGATTGTGCTCTGTGGGTTTGGATGAATGTATAAGGCTCTGTGTCACCATTGTGTCACCACACAGAGTACTTTTGCTGCCCTAAAAACCTCTGTGCTCTGTCCATTCATCTCCCCCCCCGTGCCGGCCCTTGGCAACCACGGATCCTTTCACTGCCTCTATACTGTTGCCCTTCCCTGAATGTCATATAGTTGAAATCATACAGTATGTAGCCTTTACAGCTGGGCTTCTTTCACTTAGTAACATGCATTCAAGCCTCATAGCTCAGTTGGCAAAGGATCTGCCTACAATGCAGGAGACCCGGGTTTGATTCCTGAGTTGGGAAGATCTCCTGGAGAAGGAAATGGCAACCCACTCCAGCAATCTTGCCTGGAGCATCCCATGGACAGAGAAGCCTGGCGGGCTGCAATCCATGAGGTCATAGGAGTCAGACACAACTTAGAGACTAAACCGCCATTGTATCTTTCACACCTTGATCATTATTTTCCTTTTAGTGCTGAATGTTATTTCATCATATGGGTGTACCACAACTTATTTATCCATTTACCTACAAAGGACATCCTGGTTGCCTCCAAGTTTTTGTAATTATGAATAAAACTGCTCTAAATTTTCATGTGCAGGTTTTTGTTTAGCTTCAACTCATTTGGGTAAATACCAAGGAGTACAATCGCTGGATCATGTGGTAAAACTATGTTTAGTTTTGTAAGAAAGTGTCAAACTGCCTTCTGAAGTGGCTGAACCATTTTACACTTCCGCCAGCAATGAATGAGAGTTCCCATTGCTCCACACCCTTCAAGCATTTGGGGCTGTCATCGTGCTGGATTTTGGCCATTCAGATTGATGTGTGGTGGTATCTTATTGTTTGCAATGAATTTTTTATTTATTACCTGTGTTAGTAGTGTGTGACGGAGAAGGCAATGGCACCTCACTCCAGTACTCTTGCATGGAAAAGCCCATGGGCGGAGGAGCCTGGTAGACTGCAGTCTATGGGGTCACTAAGAGTCAGACACCACTGAACAACTTCACTTTCACTTTTCACTTTCATGCACTGGAGAAGGAAATGGCAACCTACTCCAGTGTTCTTGCCTGGAGAATCCCAGGGACGGGGCAGCCTGGAGGGCTGCTGTCTATGGGGTCGCACAGAGTCCGACACCACTGAAGTGACTTAGCAGTAGCAGTAGCAGTAGTGTATGAATAGTCAAAGGAATTCTGATAGTTTGAGGAATGATGATGGCTACACTTTCATAAGATTAATCAATGGGCATTAAATCAGGTGTAAAGAGTAGTCAGTATTCCTCCCAGAGGCCCTTCAGGGTTGAAATAGCCATTGATAGACTGAATATGTACTGAACATTGCAGGCCTGGGTGAGGGGTAGCAAAAAAGGACCAAATTGCTCTTGTGATAGGATTTGATGGGGGAGGTGAGTGGTGTGGTGTAAAGGGCAGACGGAGTCAGTCAAGGTTGGAGACAGAGGGACAAAGAATTATGAAAGGAGACCAAACCCGGGATGGTGGAAATGGCTAAGGAAAAATTTAAGAATGGACAGTTTAATATTTCTTTGGATGTAATTAGCATCTCTGTGATGTAGACCTTCTCCATTTCCACAAATTGGCTACATTACATGAGTGAGCATTTTTTTGTGTGGAACTCCAGAAAAGTGACTGAGCTCACTGCCTGTGTCCATGGGGTAGGGAGAAGGAACAACTATCAGCAGGAAGGTGAGGGAGACTGAGTTACCTGATGCTGTCCCTCTTACCTAAGGACTTTGTAGGGATTTTGTGGCAGCCAACAAGTTTGGGAGGGTAGGGTTTATATGTGACTTGTGATAAACTAGGGTGTTGGAGCTAGGCCTTTATCAGCTAGCAAACTACTTGTTAAAATTTCAGGAATTCTTGTGAGTTGGTTGTCAAACCACTGGTAGATTGAAATCTACCATGGAGGGAAGTATTTACACCACAGAAACTGGCACAGACATTACACATCAGAAACTTGCCCAACTCGTCCCCCAGCTGCTTGTTAAACATTTACTCAGTTGGCCACTTCCGGTCTGGCTCCCGGCCTCTCTCCAGGCTCAGCTCCCACACTGGAAGTGCCGAATGGACCACTATTCCTGTCCCTGGCTTTCTGCGAATGCTGCCCCCTTACCCTGGCTTGGCTCATTTTTCTTTCTTTTTTTAAAACTATTTTACTTTATTTTACTTTACAATACTGTATTGGTTTTGCCATACATCAACATGAATCCACCACGGATGTACATGAGTTCCCAATCCTGAACCCCCCTCCCGCTTTCCTCCCCATACCATCTCTCTGGGTCATCCCAGTGCACCAGACCCAAGCATCCTGTATCCTGCATCGAACCTAGATTGGCGATTCATTTCTTACATGATATTATACTTGTTTCAATGCCATTTTCCCAAATCATCCCACCTTTTCCCTCTCCCACAGAGTCCAAAAGTCTGTTCTATACATCTGTGTCTCTTTTGCTGTCTCGCATACAGGGTTATCATTACCATCTTTCTAAACTCCATATATATGTGTTAGTATGCTGAATTGGTGTTTTTCTTTCTGGCTTCCTTCACTCTGTGTAATCGGCTCCAGTTTCATCCACCTCATTAGAACTGATTCAAATGTATTCTTTTTAATGGCTGAGTAATACTCCATTGTGTATATGTACCACAGCTTTCTCATCCATTCATTTGCTGATGGACATCTAGGTTGCTTCCATGTCCTGGCTATTATAAACAATGTTGCGATGAACATTGGGGTACACGTGTCTCTTTCAATTCTGGTTTCTTCCGTGTGTATGCCCAGCAGTGGGATTGCTGGGTTCTGTTTCCAGTTTTTTAAGGAATCTCCACACTGTTCTCCATAGTGACTGTACTAGTTTGCATTCCCACCAACAGTATAAGAGGGTTCCATTTTCTCCACACCCTCTCCAGCATTTATTGCTTGTAGATTTTTGGATCACAGCCATTCTGACTGGTGTGAAATGGTACCTCATTGTGGTCTTGATTTGCATTTCTCTGATAATGATTGATGTTGAGCATCTTTTCATGTGTTTGTTCAGTTCAGTTCAGTTGCTCAGTTGCGTCTGACTCTTTGTGACCCCATGAATCTCAGCACGCCAGCTCTCCCTGTCCATCACCAACTCCCAGAGTTCACTCAGACCTGCGTCCATTGAGTCAGCGATGCCATCAGCCATCTCATCCTTGTCGTCCCCTTCTCCTCTTGCCCCCAATCCCTTCCAGCATCAAAGTCTTTTCCAATGAGTCAACTCTTCGCATCAGGTAGCCAGAGTACTGGGGTTTCAGCTTTAGCATCATTCCTTCCAAAGAAATCCCAGGGCTCATCTCCTTCAGAATGTACTTGTTGGATCTCCTTGCAGTCCAAGGGACTCTCAAGAGTCTTCTCTAACACCACAGTTCAAAAGCATCAATTCTTTGGCGCTCAGCCCTCTTCACNACCCTAACCCGACACCCTAACCCGACACCCTAACCCTAACCCGACACCCTAACCCTAACCCGACACCCTAACCCGACACCCTAACCCGACACCCTAACCCTAACCCGACACCCTAACCCTAACCCGACACCCTAACCCGACACCCTAACCCTAACCCTAACCCTAAACCCTAAACCTAACCCTAACCCTAACCCTCACCCTATAAAATAAACTTCAGCTGCCATGGTTTTAAAATCATTGTCTTATTTCTGATGCTACTGCTTCTCAGCAACAATCCATTACATGGAAAATTATTTATTTTCAAATGCAATGTCATTACAATTAACATGTCCACAAGGAACGTTTTCTGTTTAATACACTTCCCAGGATAAGTCTTCTGAGAAGTAAACGGCTCTGAGTACTTAGGGATGCATTTGTAGGACTAACATCATCTCGGGAATTTAAGATCCCCGTAATAATACTGCCCGAAGGGAATTTTATCACATAAAATGGGCTGTAGTTATAATTGCTTATAATCATTTAACAAACATCAAAACCAATGTTATGTAGAACATATTTGCTATATTATATGTATTATTTATTACAGTATATCTAGAAGTAGTCTAAGTTTTGTAACATGAAATTGAACAAGCTGCATGAGGTTTTTGTTTGCACAGTAATTGATTCTTTTTGAAAAATAGTGAATGAAAAATACAGAGATGATACACTTTAGGGAATAGAACTACTGTGAGATGAAAACGGAGCCTGCTGATAAACACAGAAATGAGAAGAGGCAGGCTACACAGAGAGTGGTCAAGGATTCTTTGAGGACATGACTTTTCAGCTATGGACAAGTAGCCAGTTATGTAAAAACACTGAGGAAAAAGAAACAAAATACATCATTTTCATGTGGAAGGACAGAGGAGCCTGGCATGCTGTAGTCCATGGAGTCTCAAATAGCCACATATGACTTAGGACTGAACAACAGCAGTCACCAAGGCCCCTAAGAAACAGGAAGTAATGCTGCTTCTCCAGTCTCCCTTCCTGCGTAGTGTGCGGGTTTTCTTGCACTTTTCACAATCAGTAGCTCTGTGATAGTTTGTCTCATTCATTTTAGAACACTTCAAACTGACTACACTAGTTGTTATATATTGTAGACATTCAGGGATATTCACACATGATTTTTAAGCATCCTGACCTCCAGATCCGCTTCATAGAATGCATTACTGTGTCCATAACTAATAAAATCTTTATTTAACAAATTGTTCTAGTGGCAACAGTCTCAGTTTTAAGGTGAGATAATAGCTAACTTTTGTTGAATCCTTACACAATCTGTTATAAATAAAGGTCCCATGAGAGAGGTCCTAATTAGCATATCTTTGAAAAAAATGAGAAAACTGAGGCACTGGCAGACTAAGAGGCTCTCCGTGGATCAGACACTGCAAACTCGCCAGGCGGAGATGCAAACCCACCACCTGAGCTCCGGGGGACACTCAGGAACTTTACATCACTACTGCCTCTTTGATAACTTTTTCTAATATTCCATTTCCCTACATTTAAAATGCAGTTTGATTATCGTCCTAAAAAGGGGGAAAGTTATCCTTTTGATAATTCATGCTTGATGAACCAGAAGAGCTTGACATGGCTACAGAGCCTGAAAAGCAGAGTTCTTGGACCACCATCACCTATGCCTCCCAAGGTTAGGCGATCCCGTAGCCCTAGGGCCAGATGGCGAGGTCACTCCTCATAGGGAGCCGCCTCATTAGACAACTGTGCGTCATCCTTTAAAGCAATTAAGCATATAGAATGTATAATGTAGAAATTTTTAAAAATCACTTTCATTAACTTTTCAGGAATTTCACACACACACACACACACGATACAGTTAAGGTATAATTATTTCTTCAATATAGTGAAAGACAGGGAAGCGTGGCATGCTACAGTCTATGGGATGACAAAGAGTAGGACACAACTTAGAGAGTGAACTGGGAATAACAATCATTCCCAATGACACAATACTTTCAGTTCCATTCAGATACATTTTAAAACACAATGTGAAAATCACTGATCTTTGTAGAGAAGACATAAAGGGCAAAACCTACCGAGGAAAAATTCTTGTAAGTCCCTATGGTTGCAAGATATTCTTATGAATTTTTATATCAACTATTAACATAGATAGTAATATTTCCCAAGTATATAATTCCAGACAATAAAACACTGTGATAACAAATAGGTCCACATGTAAGATCTTAGTCTCTTCTTCAGAAAGGGCTAAACATTAAAGATGTGACTGCATTAATCTCTATTGCAAAGAGCATAAAATTTGCAGACCTGCCTTCAGCAGCAACAAAAAAACAATGATAATTCCTCACTGTTTATAATAGAATCTTGAACACTGCACACATTGAGAACATCTCCCCAAGGAACTATCCAGATAATGATGAAACACATTATAATTAAAATTATAGAAACATCTCAGGAGTAAGGGAAGTTAAGGAGGGTTAATCAGAAGAATGTCTTCTGATTACATTATGTGACCAGCATCCTTAATATCATGGGTATAATCTCTCCCATCTTCACGTGGTGTGATATCTGCCTCAGGAAAGCACCCTACACCTCAGGAAAACATTCTTGGTTTGCATTATGCAATGTCGCTCAGTCACTTTCTTTTCCATTGTGCTTTAGTTCTAATAAGCATTATCTTCCAGGCCAAACACAGCAGTGCACACCCTGTGCATCTCACGGCTGCTGAAGAGATCCCAGGCGCCTCGACAGTGCAGACCACATGGGGACATCCAGGGAGAATGAGCACAGGCAGAGGGCACTGGCGGAGAAGCTGACGGCAGCAGAGTGACTGATCAGTGCACGCAGGCTTTCTGGAGTCAGTAGAGCATCAACTTCGATGCCAGTTAGATTGGAAATAAAATCTTAACTCTGCACCATAATTAACTGCCTGTCTTTGGAAAAGTAAGGATTCTCAAAGTTCATCTGTAGAAAAAGGAAACTACTGTCTCACAGTGAGGTATGGGGATCACAGACAACATTGGGAAATTCTTAGCACAATGCCTGTCTCTGATGAAGCAGTCAAAAAACTGAAACGAGCTGTGAACTTTCACCTATTAACAGTTCACAAGATCTCGCCACCTATTTGTGACTGTGATCAGTATTATCTCTGTGTTGAAGGGTAAAATATAAAAAACAAAAAAATTGTAAAATAGTCCTGAGGTTCAGTTTCTCCACAAAACATGGATAGTAGAGGCTTCCCTGGTGGCTCAGACTGAAGAGTCTGCCTGTAATGCAGGAGGCCCAGGTTTGATCCCTGAGTCCTAAAGATCCTCTGGAAAAAGGAATGGCTATCCACTCCAGTAGTCTTGGTGCTTCTCTGGTAGCTCAGACATTAAAGATAGCTAGCAGATTAAAGAATCTGAATGGAAACCAAGATTGTTCATAAACTGCCATTTGTACTACCTCAATTTTGATGGAAAATCATGGACAGAAAAATAGGCAAAGTTTTCCTCTTCAGTGCCCAAGGATCCAAGACTCCTTAGTTCCTTCTCACCTTTTATGGAGAAGCTACAGAAGGCAAACTCATTGGCACCAGATTATTATAACTTAACTTGCACTCCCTTGAGAAAAAGGGTATTTAAAACAAGAAAGCATTGTGTGTGTGAATGTGTCTGTATGTGTGTGTGTGTGTTAAAGAAGGAGAGAGCAAGGAAGTCAACGTTAAATACATTTTATACTAGAGATGCTTAACTATAAAAAAGCTGATTCATATATAAATAAATGTATGAATGAGATCCATTTCTTAAAGTGCTTTACAGAACTATCCTGAATTCTCTGCAAATAGCAAAATCGCTTTAAATTCTCCAAAAGAATCAAGATTTGGGGAGATTATGAGCCAGAAGTGGTCTTGGAGGTCAGATGCCTCACCCTAAAGATTAACTGGATGAATGACACAGAATGAGCGGCTCAGGGTCACCCACAGATTATTCTGAAAATTGGAAACTAGAACCAGGAACATGACTTAACCAAGAACCTTGACATCATCATTCTTCATGCAACAATGAAACAAATCTCAAAAGAGTAGAGAAAGTGGTTCACTTTAAAAAGAGAGAGAGATGACAAATATTATCCAAATCCACCCACTAAACTCAGACTTAAATTGGAGAAAGTAGGGACAACCACTAGACCATTCGGCTATGACCTAAGTCAAATCCCTTACAATCACGCAGGGGAAGTGACAAATAGATTCAAGGGATTAGATCTGATAGACAGAGTGCCTAAAGAAGCATGCACGGACGTTCATGACATTGTACAGAAGGCGGGGTCAAGACGATACCCAAGAAAAAGAAGTGCAAAAACACAAAATGGTTGTTTGAGAAGTCCTCACAAATACTGAGAAAAGAAGAGAAGTGAAAATCAAAGGAGAAAAGGAAAGATACACCCATTCAAATGCAGAGTTCCAAACAGCAGCAAGGAGAGATAAGAAAACCTTCCTCGGAGATCAGAAAAAAGGCCTTCCTTGGCAAAGAAATAGAGGGAAAAATAGAATGGGAAAGACTAGAGATCACTTCAAGAAAATTAGAGATACCAAGAAAATGTTTCATGCAAAGATGGGCTCGATAAAGGACAGAAGTGGTCTGGACCTAACAGAAGCAGAAGATATTGAGAAGAGCTGGCAAGAATACACAGAAGAGCTGTACAAAAAAGATCTTCATGACCCAGATAACCATGATGGTGTGATCACTCACCTAGAACCAGGCATCCTGGAAGGCTAAGTCAAGTGGGCCTTAGGAAGCATCGCTGCGAACAAAGCTAGTGGAGGTGATGGAATTCCAGTTGAACTATTTCAAATCTTAAAAGATGATGCTGTGAAAGTGCTGCACTCAGTATGCCAGCAAATTTGGAAAACTCAGCAGTGGCCATGGGACTGGAAAATGTCAGTTTTCATTCCAATCACAAAGAAAGGCAATGTGAAAGAATGCTCAAACTACTGCACAATTGCACTCATCTCATACGTGAGTTAAGTAATGCTCAAAATTCTCCAAGCCAGGCTTCAGCAATACATGAGCCATCAACTGCCAGATGTTCAAGTTGGTTTTAGAAAAAGCAGAGGAACCAGAGATCAAATTGCCAACATCTGTTAGAAAAACATTGAAAAAACAAGAGAGTTCCAGGAAAAAAAACATCTATTTCTGCTTTAATGACTATGCCAAAGCCTTTGACTGTGTGGATCACAATAAACTGTGGAAAATTCTGAAAGAGATGGGAATACCAGACCACTTGACCTGCCTCTTGAGAAATCTATATGTAGGTCAGAAAGCAACAGTTAGAACAACAGTCTGGTTCCAAATTGGGAGAGGAGTCTGTCAAGGCTGTATCTTGTCACCCTGCTTATTTAACTTATATGCAGAGGACATCACGAGAAACACTGGGCTGGATGAAGCACAAGCTGGAATCAAGATTGCCGGGAGGAATATCAACATCCTCAGATATGCACATGACACCACCCTTACAGCAGAAAGTGAAGAAGAACTAAACAGCCTCTTGATGGAAGTGAAAGAGGAGAGTGAGAAAGTTGGCTTAAAGCTCAACATTCAGAAAACTAAG
>SJYQ01093582.1:0-32756 GCA_006410935.1 Redunca redunca | reverse complement strand
ATGAAGAAGAAGAGCAGAGGCCTGAGAATCCCTGTGAAGCCTCAAAGCTGTGAGTGTCCTGCCCTTTTTTCTGTTTCAATTTTTCCCATGCCTCATGGCTTTCAGGATCTCAGTTCCCAGACCAGAGATTGAGCCCAGGCCACAGCAGTGAAAACGCCGCATCCTAACCGCTGGACCGCCAGGGAATTCTCCATGAGTGTCCGGCCTTTGCACCGGGGCGGTCCCTTCTCTGAGCTTCAGTTTCCTTGTTTGGAAACAGGAGCACCATGTGTCTGCCAGTGGGGTTGCTGGGGCTAACTGAGGCCACCGCATCAGCCTGGGATTGGTGGGGGTGGGGTGGGGGGTGGGGAAGCCCTGGGTGGGCTGGGAACTGGGTCCCCCAAGCCCGTGCACCCCGACTTCCGTCACTCCCTTTGCTAGGACTCCTGTGACGGAGTCAGAGTTGCACCACTGCCCGCAGCTGGAGGCCCTGCAGGAGCAGCTGCGGCTACTGGAAGAGGAGAATGAGCAGCTTCGAGAGGAGGTGAGGATGGGGGAAGAAGGCGTGCTCCTGGGCAGAGGGTGTTGACTCCCCAGCCCCTTCCTTTCTCCCTCCCTCCAGGTTTCAACTCAAGGACCTTGAGAAGGAGAGACAGATACTCATCCTGGATTGTGTGGAGCGGTTTTGTACTTGAACTTGTAACTTGGGTTATGGGCTTGTCCCAAGGCGCAGAGGGAAGAACCCAGGACTTCAAGTCACAGCTCTGACACTTCCTAGCTGTGTGAGCTTGGACAAGTTCCTTGACCTCTCTGAACCTTCATCTTGAGAATGGGGGTTAGTTATCTTGGCCCTGATGACCTCTCCAGGAGTTTCGGTTGAGAAAGTGCTTTGTGCAAACAGCTAAGAGCTATACAGGCACTCTGGGGCTCTCTTAAGCCTGCCTCCTCTTGTTATTGGGGGAGAGCGAGGGAGGGGGGCCCCATCCCCCCAGGCACTGTATTAGGCAGAGGCTGTGCCCGGACCATGCGGTTATGAAGATGAGTGAGACAGTGTTTGTCCCCGAGGAGTTCAGGCCTGGCTGGGGAGACAAAGACTCGAGGTGGCAACAGCGGGACAACAACTGGAGTGAGGTGGTGTTGCCCTCACCCTGAATCTGGCCTTCCTTCCCTCGGGTTCCCTGAATGATCCCCTGGTGCCAGGCCCCTGGAGTAGGAGTCCTCACATTCTGTTGCTTCTGCCTCCTAGGAAAGGCTCAAGTCTTCCTCTTCCCCATCCCAGCTACCTCTAGCCCTGGCCACCTGTTACATGGTCTCTCTGCCTCCATTCCTGCTCTTCCAGGCCCTTCTGCACACAGCCCAGAGGAGTTTTCTAAAGCCAGACTATTGGTCCACTGCCTAAAACACCAAAGTAACTCCCTATTGGCCAAAGGATAAACCCCACCCTCCCTACCCCAGCCCTAGCCATCTGGGCCCTGCCCACCGCTCCAGCACTCTCTCCTGGTGTCAGGTGGTCCCCTCTGGGCCCCTCCACACTCTGCCTGGGCCCTGTTGCCGCTTCTGCCTGGTGAGACCTACTTGCCCTGTGGAAGTCCTAGGTTCATAGATCTTGCCAGGCTGGACTGGGTGCGGCAGCTGGGACCCTGGATGCACCCTTTACACTTGCTGCACCTTAGTTCATAATTTGCACTGTTGTGATTTGTTTTTCCCTCTCCACACTCGCCTTGAGCTCAGTGTGGGCTGGGGCCGGTCTTGCTCACTGCTTGCCCAGCACCCTGCTCTGTGTCAGTCAGTAAACGTTTATTGAAAAGAAGACCCGAGTGAGGGATGTTAAGCCCCGTGGAACCTTGGGTACCTGGCAGGGTGCAGGCAGACAGGGGCATCTGGGAGACTGAGGGCCCTGGGGAGCCAGGGCTGACTTTTCCCTACTCCTCCCCAGCGGAGGCCAGCCAGCAGATGGCCAAGCTGTCGGAGATGCTGGCTCTCAGGATGGAGAACTATGAACAGCAGCGGAGGGAGGTCGCCCAGTTGCAGGGCCAGGCTGTGAAGCTACAGCGGTGCTCCCGGTCGGTGCGTCGGGCGTATGCGGGCTTATTCCTCCTGTCACAGCCCCCTGAACCCATGCCCCCTTTTCCCTGCCCCCACCCCAGGGGACTCAGCTCAGAGGCCTCTCTCTTGTGTCAGAGTCAGAGTTGGAGGAGACATCAGGGAGCCTCTCGTCCTATCCCCTTGTCCCAAGTCAGGGGCTGAGCCTAAAGAGAGACACAGGGTGTTCCCAGGAAACAGGCCACGTGACTCCACCTTCTTTGGCCTTGTCCCATGTGACTTCTGTTTTAAAGGGCTGGTGACACCCACTGATGTGCCTGGGGAGACTTGCCGGCAGCAGGGGCTGCAGGGGTGTGGGGAGACCTGGGGTGGGGTTTCACTGGCCGTGGGTCCTTCCAGTATGGGGCTGAGACTGAGAAGTTGCAGAAGCAGCTGGCTTTGGAGAAAGAAATCCAGATGAAGCTCCAGGATGAGGTGAGGCTTCCTCCGAGCTCCCAGGACCCTTGAGTGGCTGCCTGAGTCTAACCAGCTCCTTGAACAGGGGCTGACTCTGTCCTTTCCACATACTCAGGTTCTGGCACAGGGCCTTGTAGGTAGCAGTTCAGTTGGGGCCTGGATGAAGTAGAGTCCAGGGGTCACCCTGTGTCATTATATGGGTCTAGAGTCTGGGCCCATTGCCTCTTTGCCCAGGCTTCCCAGCCACTTTGGGAGAAAGTGGGCAAGGCGTCTGGGCTGGGTGCACCTGGGTCCCATCAGAGTCTGTGGGTTGGTTCCCAGCTGCAGAACCTGCAGGAGAAGTACTCAGAGTGTGGGGACACGCTGATGGAAGCCCAGGAGGAGGTGAAGACCCTCCGCCAGCAGGCCCCGGCATCCGCTGGCTCCGTCACCCACTACACGTACACTGTACCTCTGGTGAGGTCCCTGACTCCTGCCTGTTACCTCTGTGCACCCTGTGTCTATCTGCAGTCCCTTCCTGGGCCTGGAGGTGTGTGTGGGGTCTTCTGCTGAGATCTTCTGGTAATGTCCCCCCTCTCCGTCCATAGGAGGCACTTCCTGATTTCCAGAAGACCCTGGCTGCGGAGCTCAGAATGTCTATAAGGAGGATTATCTCAGACCCTGTGTTTTTTATGGAAAGGTGCTTGCTGAGCCCCAGTCCCTTGCCTGCCCCACACTCATTCTTGCCTACCTGGTCAGCAGCAGCCTTTCTGGTAATGGGAGGGGTTTGCTTGATCACCCTCCTCCCCCGCCGTGGGGTCTTTCCTCCTGCCTCATCGGTCCCTGGCCCTTCCACTCAACACCAGTCCTCTGTGTCCACGTTCTGGGTCTGTCACTTCTCCCTGGGATTTTTCTGCACCGTGGGTCCCCAGGGATTTCACACTTCCAGTTTCCCATTGCCTTGGGACAGCAAAGGCCCTTTTCTCTATTGAAGGAATTACGAAGTGACTCCAGAGGAGACATCAGGCCTGGGGTAAGCCGACCAGGGTCTCCCTCTTCACTTGCTCTCACTTTTCAGCATCCAGACAACCCCCTGCCACTGGCTTTGTGATCCTGCAGCCCTGGAGAAGTTCTGGCTCTCCGGCTGACTGGGCTGAGATGTTCTGGGAGGGAAACTCCCTAGCCCTTTGCCTTCAAATCTTGCCCCATAGGTGGCCCTCTGATTAGAGGCCTCTCCAAGCAGGTACTGAAGCCTTTGCTTCTCCCAACCAGAGCCTAAAAGGCAAATGGGCACTGGCCTAGGAGCCAGGAACGCTGGGACTGAGTCCCAGCTTGAGCCCTTTACTGGCTGTGTGTCCTTGGACAAGTCACTTGACCTGTCTGAGCCTTACTAAAATGGATTTGTTCCTATGGTAGCTAGACCTGGGATGGGTTATGAAGGTTGAATAATGAAGGAAGAGGGCAGAGGAGATGTTATTGCTAGTCTGTTCTATGTGGCAGGGTGAAGTTACTGGGGGAAGGGAGGCTTGTGCAGTGTTGGTGACCATTCTTTTTGCCAGGGCCATGGGCTGGGTGTTTGAGGCCTTGAGGCTTGTACCCAGCTGCCTTCTCCCCTGGCTGGGACAGAACTTGGGAGTAACCATCAGGGTCTGCGTAGAGCCTGGGGTTGAGTGGGAGCCCAGGTGCTGGAGCCCCCGGCTGCAGATGCAGGGGGAGGCTCTGGCTTAGAGGGGGTAGGAAGAGACTTTCCTGTCTGCCTGCCCAGATATGAGCTTTGCTACAGAGAGGAGAGAGGACAGGAGCAGGGGTTCGAGGCTGGGGAGGGGCTGATGCCGGCTGAGGATTTTGTGCCTGTGGAAGAGTTGGTGCCCGAGGAGCAGCTGGGGGCCATAGAAGAGGCAGTGCCAGCTGAGGAGAGGATAACAGAAGAGGCGGAACTGGTGTCTGAGGAAGCTGAGGCCTGGGAGGACCTGGAGCCGGAGGTAGATGAAGCAACTCAGATGAACATGGTGACCTCAGCCCTGGAGCCAGTGGCTTGGGCCCCTCACACCTAGACATAAAGTATGTCCTCCAGCAGCTGGCCAACTGGCAGGATGCCCATTTCAGGTGGCAGCTGAGGCAGAAGATGCTCTAGAAAGGTGAGTGTTCCCGTGGGGGCCTCCCTCTGGCCAGCCTGACAAGCTGCAGATCGTCAAGCTGATGAAAGGTGAGGGTAGGTGAGCCCTTCGAGGGCTTACTTACCCCAGCCCAGGCCCACCTGGCATGCTAATTTGCATGGACTTTGCATATCATTTACATAGACCCCTCAGGTCCCCAGCAGTGGGAACTGTGGCCCTGATGCTTATTTTCATGATATTTGCATAGGATTCCAGTTCTCTACCCTCTGGTCCTGGGGGCTGGGCTGGGGGTCAGGGCTCCGGCTGCAGCCTCCCGCTGTGCCTCAGCTTCCTGTCTCTGCCTGTCCCCTTCCCCTGTACCCCACCCTACTTCCCCAGTTCCTAAGGCCCCCCAACCCTGCAGCAGTGGCAGCAGCAGGCCAAAACAAACATGGGAGGTGGGATTCTGGAACTCGGGGTGCCAAACCAGGACTAACGGAGGCTGGAGGAGGAAATGACCAGCCATACTCCCAAAGCCTGGGAGGAAGGGGGGCCTTCTTGGACTGCCCAGGCAATGGGGGTTAAGGCCTCTGCTAGCAAAGGCCACAGTCGGAACGGTCCCCTGTCTGAGTCTGAAGGTGTGCTAGGGTCTTCTACAAGATGGGTCCAGTAAGGGTCTCCTCTCCCCAGCTGGAAGCCCCAGAGGTTGGTGCAGCATCCACTGAGTACAGGCCATGTCCTGGGCTGTGAGAACCCTCCCTTGAGGAGCTGATGGAAATAATCAAAGATGATTTAGCGGCTCAAATTACCTTCTTTAATCCTCACACTCCTGTAGGTAGGTATTATCCCCATTTGGTGAGAAACTGAGGTTCAGAGAGCAGAGTGATTTGTTCGAGGTCACTGAAGCTCTTTTTTTCCCTGCTATGCCATAATGCCTCCCCTTACCCGTCCCTCCTCTCTAACCTGGTCTTTGTGCCTCCTTGGCCTGCTGGGTCTGCTGTGAAGTTTATAACCTGTCGGCAGCCTCATCATTCTATCTGGACTGCCCTGACTAGGATGGCCCTTTGGTCACTGCCAGGTGGCCTCATCGGGGTTGTCCCGTACGGCTGTGCAGGTTGTACACTGAATGGTGACCACTATGGCTGGGCAGTGGACAGCCTGCATAACTATCAACAGCTTCTGTCTCTTTCTGATGTAGCTGAGCAGGCCCAGCCCCTGCGTGCTGCCCAGGCCAAGCCTGTGGTCCTCAGGCCTCCAGTTCACATCCACTCCCTTCTCTTCCAGGCTTTGCTGTTCTCCAGCAGCCTGCAGAGGCCCCACAGATTGCCTGAGGCCCTTCCTTCTGCTGCCTGCCCAAGCCCCACTCTCCCCAGACCCCATTCCCATGCTCCAAAGCAGGACCTCTGATCTATCACCAGCTCACCCCAGATAAGCCTGGACTGGAACTTAAGGACCCAAGCCTCAAGCCTCTTCTGGGAGAGGCTGAAGGAACCCCGGCCCTTGTTCTGCAGCTGGTGCAAAAGCTGTGCCTGTTGGACCTGGGTCACGTGGTGGCTCCGGGGGTGAATAAGCCCAGGGGGAGGCCCCACCAGCTACCAGACCCAGCTGGATCTCCTGTTCCTGGCTCTTTCTTCCCTAATTACTCTTTGTAACCGGAAGTGTCTGTGTGGGTGAGGACTCCCTCTGCCTGGTGGGGTGGGCCCCACCCCATCTCCTCTCCTCCCCACCTGTGACCTGTGAGTATCCAGGCCCCCTCCCAAGGCCCTGTCACCGACCCACATCTTCTCCTCAGTGCCCCTTGTTTCCTTGTTCTAGGTTTTTTCCCCTCTCCCCGTCTTTACTTCTAGACAGTGGAGTCGGGGCCCAGGACCCCGCTGCTGTCTGCCCTGATCCCCACAGTGCTTCTCACGCTCCTGTTGCTTGTCAGTCTGTGTAAGTGCTGGTGCAGGAAATAAAGGACCTGTGTGCTACCTGGCCCAACCTCTGCCGTCTTTCTCAGGGAGTGCACATGGGTATGTGTGCATGTGCCTGTGTGTGTGTGTGTGCTTGTGTGCATGCACTTTGGTGGGGCAAAGCTGTGGAGAGAGGATGGGCTCTAGTGTTGAAAGATGTGCTGGGGGCTTTGATTAAATACATAGTTATAGCCACAAATCCTCTGGCTTGGGTGATATGATAAATGATCGTCAGGTGATGAAGCTGACGTCCAGGCAGGTAAAGTTACCCTGCCAAGGGTCAAACAGGGCCTTTGCTGGTGGCTCAGTGGTAAAGAATCTACCTGCCAGCGTGGGAGACACAGGTTTGATCCCTGATCTGGGAAAATCTCACATGCTGAGGGGCAACTAAGCCTGTGCCCCACAGCTGTGAGCCTGAGCTCTAGAGCCCGTGCTCTGCAACGGGAGAGGCCGCTGCAGTGAGAAACCTGTGCACCATAACCAGAGAGTGGCCCCTGATTGCCACAACTAGAGAAAAGCCTGCGTGGCAACGAGGACTCAGCACAGCCAAAAATAAATAAAAATTAAAAAGAGTTAAGCAGCTGCTTGTAGAGCTTTGAATGCAAGCCCTTGGGTCTTCAGAGCCCGAGTTAGACAGCCCTCCTTCCCTGATCCCTTCTGCTCCTGGGATCCTGCCCTGGTGTCCAGCTGCGAAGGGTGAAGCAAGGAGAGTCACCTCTGTCTTAGGTAGAGGTCCCCTAGAACAGCACGTGAAAACGAATCGTTTCTTCCATTAAACGAGGCTGTTAGACTGATTCTTGCCAAGGCAGGATTCTCAAACATGGAAGCAGAGAGGGGCAGAAAACAAGGTGAGATCAGAGTCCCAGAAATTTGGTAACGAGTCTGCCTTGAAATGTTCAATTTCCAGTTTAGAGTTTATCATTTTGGAAAGCAACAGCTCAGTTCTCAGAGAGGTTTAGTCATGTTCTCATTTTCTGTGAAGGTGTTTCCAGAGCATTGATAATAAGGATTTTAATCATGAAGGAAAAAAAACAAGTTGTTTATTTAGAAGATGATCCCAGGAAACCTTCTTGGGGCAGAGTAGGGAACTGAGAACAGAAGGGAGCTAACAATGGTACTTACCTGGTGGTCCAGGGATTAAGACTCCAAACTTCCACTGCAGGGGGCGTGGGTTCGAACCCTGTTTTGGGAACCAAAATCGCACTGGCTGTGCAGTGCTGCCAAAAAAATGGAGGCTCAGTCGTACTGGGGAACCCTGGAGGAAGAGCAGCCTGTTGCAGCTTTGAGTGTTGGCTGTGGACCAGCATCATTAACATCCCCTGGAAGTTAATCAGAAATGCAGAATCTCGGGTCCCACCCCACGCCTATATTGTCAGCATCTGCGTGTTGACGAGGTCCCCAGGTAATGCACATGCATCTTAAAGTTGGAAACACACAGATCTAGAACCCATTTCCATTATCCCATCTTAGGGGCGTGGAAACTAGGGCAGGCCTCCACCAAGACTCAGTCATCGTTGGCTGAGGGTTGCTCCTGGGGGCGTTAACTCTCTGGTGCTCTGGTCTCTCAGCACGTGTGCCGGGAAAAGCCCTCTGGCAGAGACTAGCTGTGTTTGTCATGGACCATGGTCAGCGTGCGCTGACCGTGTGCTGAGGGTGTGGGCAGGTCACTGACAGGGTCTGTTCAGTCCAGATCCTGTGCCTCTCGGATGCACTCAAGTCCCATGGGGGATTCACTCTGGCCTGGCATTGCTTGCTTAAGATGGTGGCTGATCACAGTATCTTATAAAGAAGAATTACATCTGGAAGATGAGTGGTATATGCTGTGGAACCCAGTGCTGCAACTGATCCTGAATCCCTAAATGATATTTCTCATCTCCTTCCCCTACCGCCCTTCTCCTTTGGCCGGCACTTCAGCTGGTCCAGGTTGCTTTCCTGGCTGAAGTAATCTGCATCTTCATTCCTGAGAGGTCTGAACACTAGGTCATTGGCCCTGGTCAGGCTATAGTTGGAGTGACTGCATGTTTATGGTTCTCACCAGGCAGGAAGCCCCAGGACACAGCTCAGTGAATCCCCCTGAGCGCCAGACCCTGAATACTCCTTCCTGCCCCCACTATGAGGCAGTGATGCCAGCTCCGTGTGTTAATCAGGGCCGGTAACCCTGGCTAGTACTCGACTTTAGCTTGATAGTCTAATGGTATGAAGAGCCCCAAATGCAGGAAATCCCTATAACTTTATTTTTAATTTTTTTTCGTTATTTCTGTTTTTGGCTGTGCTGTGTAGCTTGCAGGATCTTTGTTCTCTGACCAGGGATCGAACATGGGCCCCCTGCTTTGGAAGTATGGAATTCTAACCCCCTGGGCTGCCAGGGAATTCCCAAGCCCCTGTAACTTTTTAATTTATTTTGAAAACCTTTTTATCTTATACTAGGGTATAGCCAATTAACAAACAATGTTGTGATAGTTTCAGGTGAACAGCACAGGGACTCAGCCATACATACACATGTATCCATTATCCCTCCCAAATCCCCTCCCATCCACTCTGCCACATAACATTGAACAGAGTTCCACGTGCTATACAGTAGATCACTGTTGGTTATCTATTTTAAATATAGCAGTGTGTACATGTCTATCCCAAACTCCTTAATTATCTCTTCCCCTCATTTTCCTCCCTGCAGCCCCACACAACCATAGGCTCCTTCTCTAAGCTGGTGAGTCTGTTTCTGTTTTGTAAATTCATTTATATAATTTCTGTTTAGATTACACATATAAGGGATGTCATAAGATATTTCTCCTTCTCCGTCTGACTTACTTCACTTAGTATGACTCCCTAGGTCCATCCACGTTGCTGCAGATGGCATTATTCCATTCTTTTTAATGCAAGCCTCTGTAACTTTAGATTTAGGAGAATCTTTACTGTTTTCCTTTATGGAAACATTTCCCCCCAGGAACCAGGATTTCTAGTCCAAAAGTGTCCAGAATTGTGGGGAGAGGAAGTACAAATCTCCGAGGTGGTTGCCTGGCAGTGATGGTCATGGGGCCGCTTTCTGCTTGGTTCCTGGCTTCATGTGTTCTAGCTGTCAGAGATACAGGACTGTTTATGAACCTCTGATTCGAAGTACATTCTGCATCCGTGCCTCCAGTGTACATCCTCAAGTTAGTGCCTTAGTGGCACCTTTAACTCCAACCTTTCAGACGTTCCTTAAAAAGCTAAAAATAGAGTTGCCATACGATCCAGCAATCCCACTCCTGAGCATGTATCGAGAGAAAACTCTAATTTCAAAAGACACACACTATGTTCATAGCTGCACTATTTACAACAGCCAAGACAGGGAAGCAACCTAAATGTCCATCAGCTAATGAAAGAGTAAAGAATATGTGATATGTACATACAATGGACTATTACTCAGCCATGAAAAGGAATGAAACAATGACATTTGCAACAACGTGGATGAACCTAGAGATTATTAAGTCAAAGATCAGAAAGAGAAAACCAAATACCATAGGATATCACTTCAGGTGGAATCTAAAATACAACACAAATGAACTTATCCCCAAGATAGAAACAGACTCGCAGACACAGAAAACAACCTATGGGGAATTCCCAATGGTTAGGACTCGGCGCTTTTAGTGCTGTGTCCCAGGTTTGATCCCTGATCACAAGCCCCACTGGAATCCTGAAAGCCCCAAAGTGAGGCCCAAACAAATAAATCCCCTACCTCATTAAAAAAAGAAACAAAACAAAAAAACTTACAGTTATCAAAGGGGAAAAGGGTTGGGATAAATTGGGAGTTTGGGCCTAGCAGATACATGCTGTCTGTGCGGGTGTGTGCGCGCTCAGCTGTGTCCAACTCTTTGCAACCCCATGGCCTGTGCCCGCCAGGCTCCTCTGTCCATGGAATTTCCTAGGCAAGAATACTGGGGTGTGTTGTGATTTCCCTTATTCTAGGAGAGCTTCCTGACGCAGATATGGAACCCGTGTCTCTTGTGTCTCCTGCATTGGTAGGCAGCTTCTTTACCAGTGCGCCATCTACTATATAAAACATATATAAACAACAAGGGCCTGGATAGCACAGGGAAGTATATTCAATCAGTTCAGTTCAGTCACTCAGTCGTGTCCGACTCTTTGTGACCCCATGAATCGCAGCACGCCAGGCCTCCCTGTCCATCACCATCTCCCAGAGTTCACCCAAACTCATGTGCATCAAGTTGGTGATGCCATCTAGCTATCTCATCCTCTGTCGCCCCCTTCTCCTCCTGCCCCCAATCCCTCCTAGCATCAGAGTCTTTTCCAATGAGTCAGCTCTTCGCATGAGGTGGCCAAAGTACTGGAGTTTCAGCTTTAGCATCATTTTTTCCAAAGAACACCCAGAGCTGATCGCCTTTAGAATGGACTGGTTGGAGCTCCTTGCAGTTCAAGGGACTTCTCCAACACCACAGTTCAAAAGCATCAGTTCTTTGGCACTCAGCTTTCTTCACAGTCCACCTCTCACATCCATACATGACCACTGAAAAACCATAGGCTTGACTAGACAGACCTTTGTTGGCAAAGTAATGTTTCTGCTTTTCGAATACACTATCTAGGTTGGTCATAACTTTTCTTCCAAGGAGTAAGCATCTTTTAATTTCATGGCTGCAGTCACCATCTGCAGTGATTTTGGAGCCCCCCAAAATAAAGTCTGACCCTGTTTCCACTGTTTCCCCATCTATTTGCCATGAAGTGATGGGACCAGATGCCATGATTTCGTTTTCTGAATGTTGAGCTTTAAGCCAACTTTTTCACTCTCCTCTTTCACTTTCATCAAGAGGCTTTTGAGTTCCTCTTCACTTTCTGCCATAAGGGTGGTGTCATCTGCATATCTGAGGTGATTGATATTTCTCCTGGCAATCTTGATTCCAGCTTGTGCTTCTTCCAGCCCAGCATTTCTCATGATGTACTCTGCATGTAAGTTAAATATCTTGTAATAAACCATAATGGAAAAGGATATGTGTACATGTGTATAATTGAATAATTTTGCTGCAATGGCACCCCACTCCAGTACTCTTGCCTAGAAAATCCCATGGGTGGAGCAGCCTGGTGGGCTGCAGTCAGTCCATGAAGTTGCGAAGAGTCTGACACAGCTGAGTGACTTCACTTTCACTTTTCACCTTCATGCATTGGAGAAGGAAATGGCAACCCACTCCAGTGTTCTTGCCTAGAGAATCCCAGGGACGGTGGAGCCTGGTGGGCTGCCATCTCTGGGGTCGCACAGAGTCGGACACGACTGAAGCGAATTAGCAGCAGAAGTGAACACAACAGTATCAATAAACAATACTTCAATTAAATAAAAAAGTAAAAGAATCTTGAAATCCAGGTTTCCAGGAATCCTCTGGGCTGGAAGAAGGACCTCTATCTTGTCAAACGGGAGCAGCTTAACTTTACCTGGAGAGTGCAAAGGCTTCCTTGAGGCTGATGCCTCCTATGATGATGCTTCTTGAGTTTTGTACCTGCCTCCCTTGAAGTGAAGTGAAGTGAAGTGAAGTCGCTCAGTGGTGTCCGACTCTTTGTGACCCCATGGACTGTAGCCTACCAGGCTCTTCTGTTCATGGGATTTTCCAGGCAATAGTACTGGAGTGGATTGCCATTTCCTTCTCCACCGGATCTTCCCGACCCAGGGATTGAACCTGGGTCTCCCGCATTGTAAACAGACGCTTTACCGTAGGGCTTCTAAATCAAAAGCTAACATCAGGTCCTAGCATGTGGAGAAGTACTGCCCCACGTAACAGAAGAAAGGGATTGTTCACCCCCAAATGCTGCAGGACCTGAATAACCTGAATAATATGTACCAGCAGTAACCAGGACAACATACATGGAGTGGATTGTTGAAGTTGGTAGATCCAGGAGGGTGAACTGCAGAATGGTAGAATGATTGGCTAGGGGAGTGTGAAAGTGTTAGTTGCTCAGTGGTGTCTGACTCTTTGTGACCCCATGGACTGTATGTAGCCTGCCAGGTTCCTCTGTCCATGGGATTTCCCAGGCAAGAATACTGGAGTAGGTTGCTGTTTTCTTCTCCAGGGGACCTTCCCAACCCAGGGATCAAATTCCGGTCTCCTCAATTACAGGCAGATTCTTTACCATCTGAGCCACGAGGGGAAAGTTTATTTTACTTTATTTTGGCTGTGCCATGTGGCTGGTGGGATCTTAGTTCCCCCACCAGGGATCGAACCTGGACCACAGCAGTGAAAGCACAATGTCTTGACCACTGGGTCACCAGAGGATTCCCAGGGGAGAGTTTATTGATATAAGCATTAATGGTGCTCTCTTATGACTCAAGATTTAATTTCCTGGCAAAGACACTTGAAGCCTAACGCCTCACTGGGAATGACTCCTTGAAGCTCTGACAAAACAACAGTCTACAGCAATTGAGTTGAAGACTCCTGAATTGCCTCAGCAGAGTATTGAGGAAGGAGCCAAAAGGCTCAGAGAGTCAGGCTCACTAGAATGGAGTTGTAAGATGAGAAAATCCACAGATGATTGTGACGTTTCAGGAGTTATGAGCATCCCACTTAACACAGCAATGGAGTCTGACTGGTGCAGGACCCAGTCTCAGAGTCCTATCACAAGAGTTTGCTTCCTACAATTCGCCTAGTCCCACTGTCTTGGGATGAGTACCGCCCCCCCCACCCCGCCAGATGCAGACTGGGAGATAAGGATTTGAGAGCAAGTATTTATTCGAGTGGTCATCTCAAGAAACACCAGGAGCAGCCTGAGGATATGAGACAGGGAAGGGAAGGGAGCCAAGAAAGGACTCTGCTGATCAGGTTATTGTTACAGATAACTAGGGCTGAGTCCTGCTGAGGATCTCTGCAAGGCAGAGTAGCATACATTTCAGAACTAACCACCCCAGTGGTGAGGGAGCTGGGGCACTTCTTTTTAAAGATTTTTTTTTTTTTGATGTGGACCATTTTTGAAGTCTTTATTGAATTTGTTACAATATTGCCTCTGTTTTTGTTTCTTGGCCATAAGGCATGTGGGATCCAAGCTCCCCCACCAGGGATGGAACCTGTAACCTTACACAGGAAGATGAAGTCTTAACCACTGGACTGTCAGTGAAGTCCCAGAGGTGGGGTATTTATCCTCTAACTTTCAGTCTGTCACTGACTGAGAGATGCTTCCAGAGGCACTACCTCCCCAGAAGTTCCAGGCTGCTTTACATTGCCAAAACCCTCAGGTGGAGAGTAGCAAGTGCCTATGGCAGGATGCTGTGACAGGCATAAGAGCAGTAAGGGGATATGGGTGAAATGCCAAGTGTGTGTGCCGGCCGCTTGCCTATCCATGTGATAAATATTTATGGGGTACCTCCTGTTCTGGCACTGGGATACAGCAGGAAAAAGGACATATGGTCCCCACCCTTACAGAGTTTCCCTTCTAACTGAGGAGGCAGACAATAAATTCGCAAACAAAACAACTACAGATTGTGAAGTGCGCTCCGCAGACAATACTATGCTATGATTAGAGACTACAGGAGGCTGCGTGTGAAGGGTGAGGAGCAGAAAGGGCGGGCCTCTCGGAAAAGGGCCTTTCAACCAAGACCCAGGAGAAAAAGAGGAGCCAGGCATGTTCATGTCCAGGGAAAAGCATTCCAGGCACAGGGAACAATGAGAACAAAGGTTCAGAGCAGGAGAGAGCATGGTGTGTTTGAGTGGCAGAAAGGAAGAGGCGGGAGGAAGGAAATTTGGCATCCATGAGGGGGATGAAGACCGCAGGGCTAGATCTGAAGGCTTTGCCAAGGAGCCTAGGTTTCTGGTTTTGGCTGGACCGCTCAGCATACAGGATCTTAGTTCCCCAGCCCAGGATTGGATTTGTGTATCCTGCAGTGGAAGCAGAGTCTTAACCACCGGACTGCCGAGGAAGTCCCAACGAGCCTAAGTTGTATTCTAATGGCAATGGGAAGCACTGGAGGGTTGGCTGGAGTGGCGTGATTTGATTTCTCTTTTAGAAAGCTCACTCTGGTTGTGACACTGCTGTCTATTCTCCCAAACACAATATAGAGTGGTTTTCCTTTTGGCGGGGGGAGCTGCGTGGCATGTGGGATCTTAGTTCCACAACCAGGGATTGAACCCACATCTCCCTTGCACTGGAAGCGCGGAGTCTTAACCACTGGACCACCAGGGAAGTCCCCGCACTATAGAGTGCTGTTCCATGTTAGGCTCTGGGGACGCGGAGGAGACGTAGCCGTGGTCTCTGCCCCAGGCGTGGTACTCAACCCTCCTTCCCAGCTCAGCCCTGCCCCAACCTGCATCCCCTGCCCTGTGATACTTGAGACAACTTGATCCATTGGAAGCTAGTTTATTTTGATGTGTGTTTCATGGGGCTGGGCTGGGCAGGGAGGTGACTGGGCTCCAAAGCTCGGTTCTCAGGGATGTTGGTCCTCTTCCTCAGCACTGCGGCGGCCGAAGTCCATCCATCCATATGCTGCTTCCTCTTCCTCCACCCACGGCCCCTGCTTCTTGGACAGGTCTGAGGGTCAGAGGTGGGAGAGGAGGTGAGGATGGGGGAAAGGACATCTAGGCTCTGGAGACTGTGGCCAGGGCCACCAGGCTTTAGGTGCTTTGGCCAAACCAGGCAGGGCAAGGCAAGCAGGGATGGTTGTCAGCTTCTCCTACCTGCGACCATGTGTGGCGGATCCTGAAACCCCAGCTGCCTTCGGGGGTGTGAGGCTGGGCCCAGCCGGTCCATCCTGAGCGGCTCCTGGCCCCTATTGGCCCCTGGAGCGATGGGCGAGTCTTGCAGCTGGGAGTAGGGCTTCCAAGAAGCTTCGCAGAAGGTGGCCAGAGCCAGCACCAAGATCAGCGCATGGGCACACAGTCGCTGCATCTTGTCTGCAAAGGAGAGAGGGACTGAGCTTAACGGTGGGGTTGTCCAGGCACCCGGAGGCAGGGTGGACCCTCCTCCCTGCTGACAGGTTGGCAATTCTGCATGGGCTTGTGGACTGTTCCTCCTGGTCCTACCATCTCCTCCCCTGATCCTCCAATCTCAAGCTTTGCCTTTTTTAAAGGCAAGGAATTTATAACTCAGAGCAAGGCTTTCCAAACCGTTCTGTAGAATTTGAGGCCATGTGAGTGGCTCTATAATGTTTAAGTCTTGCGATTTAAGTTAACTTTTAAATAGTAATATGGATGGGATATACACACTCAGCAGCACACAGCATCTCTTTGAAGCCCACAGCAACTTCACCGAATGGTGGGGTCACACTGTGGTAGGGAAGTTTCTCCTGCCATTCTCACTTAACTAAGGACTATCCTCTGATTCTTTCCAGGTGATGCTAATGGTAAAGATCTCTCCTGCCAATGCAGGAGGCGTAAGAGACACGGGTTCGATCCCTGGGTCAGGAAGATCCCCTGGAGGAGGGCATGGCTACCCACTCCACTATTCTTACCTGGAGAACCCCCATGGTCAGAGGAGCCTGGTGGGCTACAGTCCACGGGGGTCGCAAAAAGCTGGACATGACCAAAGTGACTTAGCCTGCATGTGTCCTCTGATTACAATCTACCAGTTGGAAAAAAAAAGACCCTGAAACTGTCACCATTTGCAGCCCTGTTATCAAGGTGAGCCAAGTTTGGGAAAACCAGAATACAAAAATAAAATGGATGCTCAAACAAATCTAAAATTCTATTCTGAGGATTCAACAGTTTCATGTTCTTTCAGCCTCATTGTTCTGATTGGCTTTATTGAAAGCAAATGATAAAAATGTTGCCTTCAAAGAACACATTTGTATACATGAAGTACTTCTTTCATCTGTTTTCTCTGTTAAATTTCCTTTGGGAGAGAAAGGGTTCTTCTGCTAAAGAAACAAAGTTGAAAAATCCATGCTCTAGGGCAGTGCTGTCCAATATGGCAGCTTCCAGGCACACCTGGCTCTTTACATTTAAATTAATACAAAATTAAAAATTCCTTGGGACTCCCCTGGTGGTCCAGTGGCTATAACTCTGAGTTCACAATGCACTGGGCCCAGGTTTGATCCCTGGTCAGGGAACTAGATCTCACATCCTGAAACTAAAAGTTCGCATGCCTCAACTCAGACCTGGGGCAGTCAAATAAATAAATGAAAATAACTATTAAAAGAATTCCTCCCTCACACATTAGCCATATTTCTAGTGCACATGTGGCTGGCCAGTACTGTATCTCACAGTGAGGCTATGGAACATTACCACCGTCATGGAAAGCTCCATGAGGCAGTGCAGGTCTATGAAAGCCTGAGATGAGTTCCAGTTCCAATCCTGTCCAATTTGTATGACTTAGGACAAGTCACATCTCCTTCTGGGCCTCAGTTTTCTTACCTGAGAGATGGGAGGATAGCCTTCATCCTAACCCTTCAGGGCTGGGGTGAGCATAGAGTCAGAGAGTCAGGGCAGGGCCCTGGCTGAGGGAGTGGGGCAGCTCGAAGGCAAGGGTTGGGATGCCAGGGTGGATCCTAGAGCTGAGACCTAACCCAGCTCTGGGCTAAAGGAAGGGTCCCAGCCCCGCAGACACTGAGATGTGAGCCTGGTAACTTAATGAGGGTAGGAGTCCCATCAGCCCTCGTCCCAGCCTCTCCCCTCCTTTCCTGGGTGGTCTCACCTGCGGAGCTGGGAGGTGGGTGATGCTGCTGTTGGCCCGGAGCCTCACTCCTCTGCTCTGCTGGGTGTTCCAGCCCTGACTTATAAACCCTCAAGGCCCCTCCCAAACCCTCCCCCCTCAGGAGGGGAGGCTCCCCACTGCAGAGGAATAGGGGTGGGCACAGGTAACTTACCCCTGCCCCACCCTGTCCTCAATCATCATCCGGATGTGGGGGAAGAGAAGGGGAGCTGACCTTCACGGTGAGGGGTAGGAGCAGGGTGGGGGCAAGTTTTTCAGTTGGACGTGAGGGCAGGTGGAAGACAGACACCCTGGGGTCAGGGTAGAGTCCCTTGCCGTGTCCTTAGTGTCAGACACATGCCGATCATCCCTTGGACCACATCCCATTTAGATGAACCCAGTGACCTTAGATTCAGAGAAAGCGTGTTTCATGACAGGTGGATGTTTGAAGAACAGGGAGTGCGTGAGTGTGGAGTGAGGGATTGATCCCCTGTCCCCTCTGTCAGGCTCTGCAAACAGGATGTGTCACGGTTATCAGGAGCAATGGGCCGTGGGCTGATGGCCCCCCTCTCTCTGCCTGGTGGCTGCATCCTGGTTGCCTCTGACGCCCCTTCACCTGATTTACCTGGAGAATCCTGAGTGTCTCCCCTCCCATGCCCTTGATGCTCCCTGCACTGAGCTGGATTTAGCTCGGGGCTCCCCATCATCTCTCAAGTCTGCCCCTCCTCCCCTACTCCTTCCTACCCCCTCCCTGCCCCCAGCCAGTTCCCTGAGGCTCATACACTTCCAGGCTCCCTCCCTCGTTTTGTTTTCAAAGTGAGATATTAATCTGCACCTTTCAATATAAAAATACATCTTAAAGTGGTTAACAAACAGACTAAAGCATTTGCCAGAAAACCAGAAAATCGAATGGTATGTTTAGTTGACTTAATTTGATAAACTGCTGCATTGACTTGGTTTGGATGGATGTAACTAGCTCTAGGCTGTGTTCGATTTTTCCACAGTTGAGACTAAAGATTTTGCTTTTGTTCATGCGTCAACAGGCCCCCTCCCTGTCTGGGGGAGTTTTGATGTCCCTTGGATCCTGTATAAGGGGCTATGGTACCCACGCTCACAGCCAGCCTTGCTGAGAATGAATAGGTGATGAAAGAAGCAGGCTGTGAGGTGTCCATGGCAACCAGTAGCCAAATGTTCTGATAAATAACCAATCTCATCCGGAGCAGTGACTCAGTGACTCAGCAGATGGAGCACATGAAAATGATAAAAATGGGGCAGACATTGTTGATAGTTAATTGAATCACAGAATCTCAGAGATGGAAGGGACTTTGAGGGGGCCTGGGAGAAAAGGTGGGGTGCGGAGCAGCTCTGCTCACATCCTAGGGGAATAGAGATGTTCGCATTGCTATGGTAACGGGAAATTATAAGCTTTCATCAGAGCCCTGGTTGGTTGTACAGGAACTGAGACTTGATTTCTGCTGAGGAGGGGGTTATGCTCCCTTGACTGTTCTGTAGGCTGGTTGCTGGAGGGGTGGCCACTGGACAGGAGAGAAGCCAGTACCCTCATTCAATGGGCTACCTCTGTGTCTCAGCTGATAAAGAATCCTCCCTCAGTGTGGGAGACCTGGGTGCGATCCCTGGGTTGGGAAGATCCTCTGGAGAAGGGAAAGGCTACCCACTCCAGTATTCTGGCCTGAAGGGGTGGCCACTGCACAGAATAGAAGCCAGTACTCTCATTCAACAGGTCATGGTGGAGGGCTACTGCTAGCGGGCGCTCACGGGCATGTGGGGGTCAGGTGAGGGTCTCGCAATCACAGACACTGCATGTTCTCACAAGAGGAGTTTGTCCTATGGCAAAGGGAAGGGTTTCCTGGCACTGCCCTCTTCCAGCTTTGGGCAGATGGCTCCCTCTCTTTGAGCTGTTTTCTCCCCCTGGAAATGAAGCAAATAATTTAGAGAGGAGTCTTGAAGAAGATATACCCAAAGCACAGGGCATAGAACAATGTGGGCATCCAATCTGTTTGCATCTCCTCCCCTTAGCCTCTCTGGCCTCAGTTAGCCTCATCTGTGAAGTGGTTATCACTGATTCCTATCTCACACGGCTGCAGTGAAGGGCGAATGTGACAAGATCTTGTATACACAGGGTAGCTTCTTCCCTTCTAAGGGCCGCAGAACGTCATTCCCTAAAAAACACTGTCTTTGAATCCAGGGTTTTCCCTCCTGCTTGCCATGGCTCAGAGGGATGCTTGCCCTGAGTTGCTATTGAAAGAGGAGGCAGGGAGGGAGGCTGTGGAGGCTGGGGCTCTCAGAGGCTGGCACCAACTGGTGTGCAGAGGGCTTTGGAATTGGTGAGGCCAGGTGTGGAATCCTGGCTCTATAACACCAGAAAATTCAATTTCTGGGTCTACCAAGTTGACGAGCAGGTCCCAGAACCTGGAGCCCAGCCCCCTCCCCTGTCGTCACTGTAACAACCGTGCAGAGTGCAGGCACTAAATCCTCTGCAAGAATGAATGTAGTTGCTCTTCACCATAATCCTTGGACATAAGTGTGAGCATGTCCCCATTCTACAGATGAAGAAACTGAGGCTCAGACAAGCGAAGCAATCCCTGTCCTGAGTTTACACGACTGATCAAGGAAAGCTGGGTCTGAAACTCAGGTCTCTATCTTCCTAGTTTGGGGATCTTTCTCCTCCCAGTGGGGATGTGGTGGGTAGAATAATTGTTTCCCAAAGAGGCCCACAACCCCAGTCTCTAGGACCTGAGAAGATGTGGCAAAAGAGACACTGCACATGTGATTAAGATTACTGACTTTAAAATAGGAAGTTCATCCTGGATGATCGGAGAGAGCCCCGTTTAATCAGATGAGCCCTTAAAAGCAGAAAGCAGTCCTCGGCTAGAAGCAGAAGTGATGTGGCTAAAGGATGAAGCAAAAAAGTTGAAGAGTGTGAAGGACCAGCCCTTGCTGGTTGGACGATGGAGGGAGGATGAGGTGAGGATGCAGGTGGTCTTAAGGACCTAAGTGGTCCCTGCTGACCTCCAGCAGGGAACAGGGACCTCAGCCCCTACAGGCGCAAAGAACTGAACTCGGCCAACAACTCAGATGTACTTGAACTTGGATTTATTCCTGGCCCCTCCAGAAAGGAAAGAAGCCCTGGTGACACCTTGTTTTGGCCCAGTGGGCCAGGCTGTACCTGGACTCCTGATCTGCAGAACTGTGGGGGATTGAATTTGTGTTGTTTCAAGCTTCTGAGTTTGTGTTCATTTATCATGGAAACACTAGACAGTGAGTCCGAGGGGTTCCAGCCTTTTGAAGGTTTCTGTCAGTGGGAACAGACTCTGCGTGAGTTGGTGGGTGATTTTCCCAAGGCGATTAAGAGAGATGTTCCTCAAAGCTTTTGGCTGTTCTAGTCCATTTTCGTTTCAGTTACTGAGTGTGTGAGGAAAACCAGGGTCTGGATGAGGCCCCGGGAATAAGAGGTGAGTATCACTGACCTTCTCATGACTTTGGTGGAGTTTAGATTCTTGGGGAGGGGAACACACAAAATAGACCATAACGATGGTTCCCCATCAAGGGGAGAAGCCTCCCTGAGTGGGGAGACTCTCCAGGGCAACCTCTCTCCAGTGCCCCCAACTACACTCCCGCCTGCCAGGACCGGCCTTGGGGAATCTCTGACGAGCTGCTGTCTGGGAGGCCATGTTTGTCTTCCTGATCGGTTATTGATATTTAAAAAAAAGGAGAGATTGATGATGACTCACCTGCCTCAGGTGACGGGGCCTTGGAGGGTGTGAAGGCGCTGGGACAAACAGTGACTCCTGGGTGCCATTCGTGTCCACTGGGGCATGCCCTGTCCCTCCCAGGGCAGGGGCTGGGGAGGGGGACGTGGGTTCTCGACTTCTGGCCTCACTTGCTGTCTGAGGGCCGTGAGGTAGCAGGACCAAGAGAAGACAGTCCACAGGATGCTCTTGGGCCGAGCTTTAGCCTCTGCCTTCGATCCCTGGCCCTGCCTCTCACCTTCAGAAAGGCTGGGCGGGAGGAAGGGATCTGACACTCACGAAGGGGAAGAGGAGAGCAGGGCTAGTCTTTTTTTTAAATACTTTTATTTTTTTCTTTATTTTCATGGCTGCGCTGGGTCTTGGTTGCCGCACGGGCTTTTCTCTAGCCGTGGTGCGCTTCTCACTGTGGTGGCTTCTTGAGTTGCAGAGCGCCGGCTCTAGGATGCCTGGGCTTCAGTAGCTCTGGCTCCCGGGCTCTGGAGCACAGGCTCACTGGTTGTGGCACGGCGTCTTAGTTTCTCCGAGGCACGTGGGATCTTTCTGGATCAGGGATCGAACCTGTGTCATTTGCATTGGCAGGCAGATTCCTTACTGCTTAGCCACAAGGGAAGCCCAAGGACTAGTCTTAAGGCTATGGCAAGGAGCCTATTTTTTTTGGCCAGACCATGCGGCATGCAGGATCTTATAGTTCCCCAACCAGGGACTGAACCCAAGCCACCAGAAGTCCTAACCTAGCCATTGGAGTCCTAACCACTGGACACTAGGGAAGTCCCTCGCCTTCTCACCTGATGCCCACCTGGGCCTGTACTGTGCTCAGCCCACACTTCACCTTAGGATCACCTAGGGAGCTCTAAACCCACCTCCCACACTAGGCTGCAGCCGGGTCCTCTGACATCAGAAGCTGGGGTGAGGCCCAGGCGGGAGCCTGTGTGCAGGACTGGCATTTGTTGAAAGGAAGGATGGGGTAAGGCGGCTCTGCCCTGAGCTCGAGTCCCAGCCGTGGCACTTCCTGGATGCCATCTAAGGCGAGACACAGACAGGAGGGGACGCTAGCAGGGCGGGGGTGGGGGGGGCTTACTTACATGGAGGGTAGTGGTGAGGCTTAAAGGACATGCCCGTGGCCTGCACTTGGTCTCTGCCCCACGGCAAATTCTAAGCTGTTGTTTGGTTGCTAAGTCCTGTCTGACTCTTTATGATCCCCATGGACTGTAGCCCATCAGGCTCCTCTGTTCGTGAGATTTCCCAGGCAAGAATACTGGAGTGGGTTGCTATTTCCTCCTCCAGGAGATCTTCCTGACCCAGGGATCCAACCCGCGTTTCTGCGTATCCTGTGCTGTAGACGGATTCCTTATCGCTGAGGCACTGGGGAAGCCCCCAGTTCTAAGCAAGCGCTGCTATTTTCATCATTGCTGCTTTCATTTCCACAGGCTTATCCTCAGCAAGGTGGCATCTGGCTGACTCCCAGAATATCCATTTCCCCCTTGTCCTTGGTGAGTTTCCTCCCCTGCAGGTTTGTGCCTCCTCCTGCAGGCAGGCCTCACACCAGCTCCTCAGTTCTACCCACCTTTTCTGCCTCCCGCAGCCCTGGTCACACCCTGGCCTCCACCCTGGGGCCTGTTTTGCCTCCCATATCTTAACATGAATGCCTCCTCCTGCTGAATAAGAGCATATTACCTCACTTAATACTCAAAATCAAGCCTGGGACCCTGTTTACAGACTGTCAAAACCCACTGAACTCACATTTTGGTCAAAATCCATTGAGTGCACACTTACGATTTGTGCATTTCATGGTGTGCCAATTTTATTTTAAAAGACTATTGCAAATGCTGAACTCTAGTTAATGAAGTGCTTAGAGCAAAGTGTACTGTGCATTTATTTTGAAATGCATGAAGAAACAAGATAGACAGCTGGATAGATATGAGATCAAGAACAGCAAAATATAAATTATAGAATCTAGGTGATGGTGTATGAATATTCACATTAAAATCCAACTTTTTGTGTGTTTGAATTTTTAAATAATAAAATATTAGCAAGTTTTTGTTTAACAATGTCAGGTGGTGGTTTTACTTACTTGGCCATGCCTCGCAGCTTGTAGGATCTTAGTTCCCCAACCAGGGATTGAACCAGGGTCCCCAGTAGTGAAAGCTCTGAGTCGTAACCACTGGACCGCCAGAGAATTCCCGATAGTGGTTTTAAATGGGAAAAAAATTCTGAAAGTACCCGTGAGAGGACTCTGTACACAGGTGCATTTTAGAGATGGTCATCCAGGTTGACTTGTTTGCCCCCGGTCTCACATGTAGGAGGTGAGGAGGCTGAGCTGTGAACCTAATCTCTCTTTTTGGTCTCTGGGTACCGCTGCCTCTGCTTGCTCACAACCTCTGTTCCACCCCCTCTCCTTAAGCCTGGCTCCTGCTGAACCTACCATTGCCGGACCCCCGGTTCCTCTCCCGTTTGAGTCCTCGCAAACCACCCACCCTTCCTGGCCTCACTTTCCTCCGCAGTCCGGACCACGTGGTTGGTCACTTCAGTTGTGTGTGATGCTCCAGACTGCCCCTGGTCCTGCTTCGCAGCTCACCAGGCTGGTCCCCAATTCCTGGCAGAGGATGCCATCACCCCTTCCTCAGTTCCTATCTCTTTCACCCTGTCAACAGGAACGTTCCTGAAACTGGCCAGTTGGTTCAATTTCAGATTAATATGCTGCAGCTGCACTGTTGCCTGGCAACCGTGTGAATCATCTCTTTCCCTTCACTCTCAGGGTCATCTGATGTCAGCCCCCTTCTCTCTACTGTGACCGAGGTTGTTCAAATCTGCCTTCCATCCTTTTCTCCTCTCCATACTGGGGGAGGCATAGTCCTGTTCAAGGTCAACACCCACCAGGGTCCTTCATCCCAGACCCTCCTGCCTGCTTAGAGTCTTTATGCCTTCACTTTTCCATTCATTCATTCATTCAACAAAATTTTTCTAAGTTCTCCCTCTGTGCCAGGCACTGTGCTGACCCTGAGAACACAGTGTTGAGAGGGTTTGCCTTTTCTCTTGAAGGGGAAACAGTAAGATGCTCTGGCTGAAGGTACCACAGGTAGCTGGCAGTGGGGAGGAAGTGAGCAGGGAAACCGTGTCTATCCCCTGGATCCTGAAGTTCTCCTCCACGGAAAGCCTTCTGACATCTACAACACATTTTCCCTCTCTTCCTTCCCAAAATGATGGGATTAAAATTTAGGGAGCACTTCTATGGTCAGGCCTCCAGGGTAGGCACTTTGCGTGCCTTATGTCTTCTAATCCTCACCACCACCCTGTGAGGAGGGTGACTGTCTTGCCCCTAGTTTATAGCTGAGAAAACGAAGGCACGGAGAGGCTGGTGATTCTTACGAGAAGTGATGAAGCAGTCCATTGTGGACCTTGAGCATCTCTGAATGTTCTTGCTGAGGATGCCAAGCATGCAAGCTCAGGACCACTTCCTCACCTGGGCCATGTCTCAGGGTTGTGTTTGAAATGAATAGCCTTGAAGGATGAAGCTCTTTATCTCCCAGTGGGAAGGGAGATTCCTCAAGCTCAGTGTTCCTCAGCAGCAACTACTGCCCACAAATCATCCACCTGGGTCCCTGTTGTGTCGCCAACTGAGGAACTCAAGGAGCGAGGGAATGGATGCAAGTCGTGCTGCTCGCTGGGTTATAAGTAATAAGGTTACTTGTCTCTGACCCAGGAGTCTTGTGTATCTGCCAGCACTGGTGAGAGGATAACAGCTTGTGTGTGTATGTGTGTTTGTTAGTCATTCAATGGTGTCCGACTCTTTGTAACCCCATGGACTGTAGCCTGCCAGGCTCCTCTGTCCTTTAAATTCTCCAGGCAGGAATACTGGAATGGGTTACCATTTCCTCCTCCTGACCCAGGGATCAAACCCTAGTCTCCTGCATTGTGGGCAGATTCTTTACCATCCAAACCACTAACAGCTTGGTAAGCAGGGTAAAGTCAAATCAATCAAGTCCATCCCCAACCCAACACAGTGATTTGCTCAGGACACGGGGCTCATCATTGAGACTTGAACTTAGCAGTTTGATTTCATAAGCCTGAAATACAAGTCTTTCCTTGCTGCTTTCCTGCTGCCTGTATGGCTAGGGGGCAGTGTGTTTCTTCAGGCTTTACTGAAGTTCTCCTGCTCTTACAAACTCACCCCATTCTATTATTATCCCTGGCAGAGGGCAGAGGATATTTTCATTCACCAGCCAAAGCGGTGTGCCGCCATGTGGCAATCCCTGTTTATAATCTGCCCACCGAACTCTGAAAGGATGCAATTTAAAAAGTACAGGGGGCCTCCCTGGCAGTGCACTGGTTCAGACTGCTCTCTTCCACCTCAGGGTACACGGGTTCGATCCCTGGACAGGGAACTAGACCCCACATTCCTCGAGGTAATCCCAACAAATCCCAACAACCATATAACCTGTTTTCTGAGAGAGAGTTCACACATCACACCATTCAGTCTTCTAAAGTATACAGGTGCTTTCATGATATTCACAAAGTTGCCCAAATGCTACCATTATTTAATACCATTTTCATCACCCCAAGCGGAAAGCCCTTACCCCACCCTTTGCAGTCCCTCCTCATTCCTCCTCTCTCTTGGCAACTACTCACTGACTTTCCGTCTCGAGATATGACTGGGCATTTCATATAAATGGGATCATACAAAATATGGCCTCTTGTGTCTGGCTTATTTCATTTAGCATTAGCTTTTCAAGATTTACTCATGTTATGGCATGCATTGGTACTTTGTCCCCCCCCCCCCCCAATTATATTCCTTTGTATGGATCTATTACATTTTATTCATTCATTCATCAGTTCACATGATCAAATGGCCATTTGGGTTGTTTCCACTTTTTGTCTGTTGTGAACAATGCTGTTAGGAATATTTATATACGAGGTATTAGGTGACTATATGTCTTCAGTTCTTTTGGGTATATGTCTAGGAGTGGAATGGCTGGATCACTGGGTAAATCTGTTTAATTTTTTTAGGCAGTGACAGACTATTATTTTCAGAGGTCATACCATTTTACATTCATACCAGCAATGTATGAGGGTTCTCATTTTCCCCCATTCCCCACCAAAAATGGTTATTATTTGTCTTTTTGGCAGTAGCCATATGCAGATGACACCACCCTTATGGCAGAAAGTGAAGAGGAACTAAAAAGCCTCCTGATGAAAGTGGAAGAGGAGAGTGAAAAAGTTGGCTTAAAGCTCAACATTCAGAAAACGAAGATCATGGCATCTGGTCCCATCACTTCATGGGAAATAGATGGGGAAACAGTGGAAACAATGTCAGACTTTATTTTTTGGGGCTCCAAAATCACTGCAGATGGTGATTGCAGCCATGAAATTAAGTGACGCTTACTCTTTGGAAGAAAAGTTATGACCAACCTAGATAGTATATTCAAAAGCAGAGACATTACTTTGCCAACTAAGCTCCGTCTAGTCAAGGCTATGGTTTTTTCCAGTGGTCATGTATGGTTGTGAAAGTTGGACTGTGAAGAAGGCAGAGCGCTGAAGAATTGATGCTTTTGAACTGTGGTGTTGGAGAAGACTCTTGAGAGTCCCTTGGACTGCAAGGAGATCCAACCAGTCCATTCTGAAGGAGATCAGCTCTGGGATTTCTTTGGAAGGAATGATGCTAAAGCTGAAACTCCAGTACTTTGGCCACCTCATACGAAGAGTTGACTCATTGGAAAAGACTCTGATGCTGGGAGGGATTGGGGGCAGGAGGAGAAGGGAACGACAGAGGATAAGACGGCAGGATGGCATCATTGATTCGATGGATGTGAGTCTGAGTGAACTCCGGGAGTTGGTGATGGACAGGGAGGCCTGGCGTGCTGCGATTCATGGGGTTGCAAAGAGTTGGACACGGCTGAGCGACTGAACTGAACTGGACTGAATTCTACAGATTGTGAGTGGAGTCTCAAATCATGTTTTAAAATTTTTATTGGAGTATAGTTGCTAACAATGTTGTGTTAGTTTCTGCTGCACAGCAAAGTGAATCAGTTACATATTTACATATGTCCTCTCTTTTTTTGGATTTCCTTCTCATTTAGGTCACCACGGAGCACTGAGTCCCATGTGCTATATGTTCTCACTTGTTATCTATTCACATCAGTGGTTTTGATTTGCATTTCCCTGATGGCTCATGACATTGAGCGTCTTGCACGGGTGTACTGGTCATTTCTATATCTTCTTTGGAGGAATGTCTATTCAGATCCTCTGCCTATTTTTCAGTGTTCTGTCTTTAAAAAAAAAAATTGCTTTGTAAGAGTTCTTATATATTCTAAATCCAAGTCCTTTATCAGATATATGATTTGTAAATATTTCCCCCCATTTGGTGGGTTATCTTTTCACTGTCTTGACAGTATCCTTAGGAAGCACAAAAGGTTGAAAATTTGATGAAGTCCAATTAATCTACTTTTTTCTTTTGTCACTTGCAGTTTTGCTATCATATCTAAGAAAGCTTTGCCTAATTTAAGGTCATGAAGGTCTTCTATTTCCTCTGAAAAGTTCTGTCTTTTTGGCTCTTATATTTAGGTCTGTGATGCACTTTGAGTTAATTTTTGCATATGGTGAAAAGTAGGGGTCCAGCTTCATTTTCTGCCTGTGGAGATCCAATGGTCCTGGCACATTTATTGGAAAGACCGCATTCTTCCTTCTTGAATTGTCTTGGCCCCCTTGTGAAAAGTCTTGTGGAAACCTTGACTGAAATGCAATAATTCCTGGTAATTTAAAAAAAGATCAGTGCCTTTTAATTAAAAACAATGTATCTTTGGCTACGCTGGGTCTTTGTTACTGTGTAAGGACTTTTTTCTTTTTTCTTCTAAAAAGATTTTATTAAAGATTTTTGCAGAGCAACATTCAGATTCCAGATCCAGCAGCCAAGGAAACCTGTTATGCTAAGGACTTTCTTTAACTGCAGAAAGTGGGGGCTGCTCTCTGTTGCGGTGCGTGGACTTCTCATTGTGATGGTTTGTCCTACTGTGGAGCGTGGACTCTAGATGCCTGGGCTTCAGTAGTTTAAGCACTTAGTAGTCACTGCCCTGGGGCTCTAGAGCCGGGGTTCAGTAGAGTAGTTGTGGCACACGGGCTTAGTTGCCCTGCAGCATGTGGAATCTCCCCAGACCAGGGACTGAACCTGTGTCCCCTGCGTTGGCAGGAGGATTCCTATTCACTGTGCCACCAGAAGTTCAACAATTCTTAATTTGGGGGGCAGGGGGATTTGTGTTATTTCAAAAGCAGTGTGTAGAGTGTGTAGAGGCTTCGTTAGTGGGTTTCCTAACAGTGCTTCTCAACTTTTAATGTGTATGAGACCCCCTGGGGGTCTTGTTAGGATGTAGATTCCAATTCAGTTGGTCTCATAGGGGGCCTGCAATTCTGCATTTTTGAAAAGCTCCCATGTCAGTCTGACATGTTGGTTTGCAAATCACAGGGCTTTATCAAATGCAATTTCAAATGTCTACAATTGAAATCCACAAGAAGAAAGTCCCAGTGTAGGGCTTCCCTGCTCGTTCAGTGGTTTAGAGTTCGCCTGCCAGTGCAGGGGACATGGGTTCCATCCCCGATTGGGAAGGTCCCACATGCTGTGTGGCCAAACAACAACAAACAAACAAACAAGCAGCACCCGAGAGATGGGGGCTGTCTTTGGTCCCAATAAGTGAAAAGCCAAATTTGATATAGCCATCACTGTATTTTCTGCTGCAATATTGTTTTTGACATCCTTAATCAGATGAGTGGGAGCTGCAGGCTTGGTAGGGTTCAGTGGTGGTGAATGGGGAGTTCATCACCACTCACGGGCCACCCCAGGGATTCTGGCATGAGGCTGAGGGCTGAGCTCAGGCTTGGTATCACTGGAGAGTTCCCAGTTGACTGCTGTGACAGCCAGGTTCCTGGACCTCTCAGCTAGTGCCAAGATACTAATCAGTCTGTATTCAGCTCAAAACTTGCTTTCCATTCTTCCACTGTTTGTTTTTGTGCATTTCAATGCAGGTCTAAAACTGCAATGGAAAATGCACTTATAAAAATATTTAAATTCATATAATGTTACTGTCTTTGCTTAACTAGCTTGCAGATCAATCTATGAAGTCTGCTAATTTTAATTGGGGAAATCTTTTTTTTTTTTTTTTTGGCATGCAACTCACAGGATCTTCATTCCCAGACCAAGGATCAAACCCATATCTCCATCAGTGAAAGTGTGGAGTCCTAACCACAGGACCACCAGGGAAATCCCTGAAGGCTGCTAATTTTATGGTTCAAACCAGTGCTTCTTAAACTCTGTTAATGAAGACTGTAAAAATGAAGATGGACTTAATAAGTCTGCAAGTCACTCAGTCGTGTCCTGCTCTTTGTGACCCCATGCACTATACACAATCCATGGAATTCTCCAGGCCAGGATGCTGGAGTGGGTAGCCTTTCCCTTCTCCAGGGGATCTTCCCAACCCAGGGATCAAACTCGTCTCCCACATTGCAGGCAAATTCTTTTCTATCTGAGCCACAAGGGAAGCCCAAGAATACTGGAGTGGGTAGCCTATCCCTTCTCCAGGGGATCTTCCTGACCCTGGAATTGAACTGGGGTCCCCTGCATTGCAGGCAGATTCTTTACCAACTGAGCTATCAGGGAGGCCCTTGACTAAGTCTGGAGTGGGCTTGAAATTCTGCATGTCTAACAAGCTCCCAGATGATGCTGAGCACTGGGTCTTTAGTTCTGCTTCCACAGTGGACCAGGGAACTAAGGAAGTTGCAATCTCCTGGCCCGATTTGCGCTTGTGTTTGTTTTCTACTATGTCACAGAAATGGAGTGAGAATCAATGACTTGACACCTGAACAGAATGACTATCGCATCCACGTTCCCACATTAGCATTTTTCAACCTCTGTGCTCCCTATGTTTCCTGTTTTCAATCAGTTGTCCATTACGGGTATAAATTAACCACAAAGGTCTAAAAGATTAATGACAATTTGAACCTCGCAACCAACTAGATGACTACGGCTAGAGGATGGCTGGTGATGGTGGCTATGGAGTGAGTGACTCACACAGGAGCTGCTGAGCGCCATGCAGTCTGGCCGCTGTGCACGCTGCCTGCTCAAACCACAATCAGTTTTAGAGCTATTTTTAAATATTTGAAATAGTCATTAATTTAAAAATCGATATTGAAATAGGCACTGTTACTGCTTGTAGGGATGTGCCTGGAAAACCTTTGATAATCCCTGAGGCTTTGCAAGACTCAGAAAGAAATCATGGACCAGTGATTCTTAACCGTTTTGGGTAATGGCTTCCTTTAAAAGAATCTGATCAAAGCTATGAAGAAAATGCCCTCATGTACATTATACACAAACTCTCAGGGTTTGGTTTCTCAGCTGCTGGTAATCCTTGGTCACCCCTTTTTCAACCATCTTATATAAAATACTCTTGATTTGCCCTCAAATTTAGCTCTGATGATGTTTCTTTTCTGCTAAGTTCCTCAGTTGCTGTTCAGTTGCTCAGTCATATCCAACTCTTTGTGACCCCATTTGCAGCATGCCAGACTTCCCTGTCCTTCACCGTCTCCTGGAGCTTGCTCAAACTCATGTCCATTGAGTTGGTGATGCCATCCAACCATCTCATCCTCTGTCGCCCTCTTCTCCTCCTGCCTTCAATCTTTCCCAGCATCAGTCTTTTCCAATGAGTTGGCTCTTAGCATCAGGTGATCAAAGTATTGGAGCTTCAGCTTCAGCATCAGTCCTTCCAATGAATATTCAGGGTTGATTTCTTTTAGGATTGACTGGTAAGATCTTCTTGCTGTCCAAGGGACTCTCAAGAGTCTTCTCTAGCACCACAGTTTGAAAGCACGTATTCGTTGGCACTCAGCCTTCTTTATGGTCCAACTCTCACATCTGTACATGACTACTGGAAAAACCATAGCTTTGACTATTTGGACCTCTGTCAGTAAAGTGATGTTTCTGCTTTTTAATATGCTGCCTAGGTTTGTCACAGCTTTTCTTCCAAGGAGCAAGCATCTTTTAATTTCATGGCTGCAGTCACCATCTGCATTTTGGATGCCCAAGAAAATAAAGTCTGTCGCTGTCTCCACTTCTTTCCTCATCTGTTTGCCATGAAGTGCTGGGACCAGATGCCATCATCTTAGTTTTTTGAATGTTGAGTTTTAAGCCAGCTTTTTCACTCTCCTCTTTCACCTTCATCAAGAGACTCTTTAGTTCTTCTTTGCTTTCTGCCATTAGGGTGATGTCACCTGCATATCTGAGGTTATTGGTATTTCTCTTGGCAATCTTGATTCCAGCTTGTGCTTCATCCAGTCTGGCATTTCGCGTGATGTCCTCTGCATATAAGTTGAATAAGCAGGGTGACAATATACAGCCTTGATGTACTCCTTTCCCAGTTTGAACCAGTCCATTGTGCCATCTGTGGTTCTAACTGTGCTTCTTCTAACTTGCATACATGCTTCTCAGGTTCCTCAATAGCTTCCCATGAGCCAGCAGTGCTTCAAGTGGAGTCTGTGGCTCTCCCAATAGGAACCGGCTGATACTGGTTAAAAAGGCCAGCCCTTGGGCCCCTATCAGAGCTTCTGGATCAGAATCCAGGGCCATTTCCTGGAGTTTGCAGGCTTCTGTAACATCCTCAGAGGCTCCAACACAACTCATACCAAATGAATAAAAAGGTGCCCATAGGCCAAACAGACAAACATTTTCTGTAACTTTTTTTTGGTTCATATTAAAATAATATTTTTGTAACTTTTGAGGTGGAAGTATTTCTGTAACATTTTAAAAAAGATATTTATAAATTTTACAATCTGCCTGGTACCTGCTTGCTCAGTCTGTCCAACTTTTTGCAATCCCATGGACCATAGCCTGCCAGGCTCCTGTCCTTGAAATTTTTCAGCTAAGAACACTGAAGTGGGTTGCCATTTCCTTCTCCAGGGGATCTTCCTAATTCAGGGATTGAACCCATGTCTCCTGCATCTCCTACCCACAAGGCGGTTTTTTTTTTTTTTACCACTCGTGCCACATGGACTCCCTTAAAAATGATTCTTTCATGAGAACCTTTATTATGCTTCCATGCATGCATGCATGCTAAATCATTTCAGTCCTGTCCTACTCTGTGACCCTATGGACTGTAGCCTGCCAGTCTCCTCTGCCCATGGGATTCTCCAGGCAAGGATCCTGGAGTGGGTTGCTGTGCCCTCTTCCAGGGGGATCTTCCTGACCCAGGGATTGAGCCCTCATCTCTTACATCTACCTGCATTGGCAGGCAGATTCTTTACCACTAGCGCCACCTGGGAAGCCCACAGAGGAATTACATTGTAGGTACTGATGATGCTACCTTTTATGGTGTTGAACAGTTAATCATTATGATTTTGCAGTTTTGGAGTCAAGTTTAGGAGATAATACATTTCCCTTCAGTCCTTAGGCCTTTTTTTAGGCCCTTGAAAAGTAGTTGGGACCTGGGCACTGTTTAGCTAATACACAGCCAAACTATCCTGGGAGAGGCTTAGAATCTGAATTTTCAGTAGGTTCTCCCAAGAACAATGCATTTTATCAATCTAAATTGGAGATGAGAGAAGAAACTGCCGCCTCAGGATATGAGCTAATTTTGAAATAATGTCTTATCTCCTTAAAAGCTAAAAACTAATCAGGGAGCTCTTAATTTCAAAGTAATGGTGAACAGTCAATAGTAAAGTGTTTCTGTTGTTTCCCTTAAAAAAAAAAAAAACCTCACTGGAGTATAGTTGATTGCCAATGTTGTGCTCGTTTCATGTATAGAGCATAGTGATTCAGTTACACATATACATATATTCAACCTTTTTCAGATTCTTTTCCTACATAGATTTAAAATTTTAATTCCTTTAAAAGTTTTTGACCCTGATGCCACAAG
>SJYQ01093556.1:0-10588 GCA_006410935.1 Redunca redunca | reverse complement strand
GCACATCCATTCCTGCTTTGCACACATGATCTGTGTTATAGGGCGATTTTGACATGTAAAACACACATGTGTGAAAGCCATCTAGAAACAGAAATAAACCCGAGTGCTGGGAGCCAGCATGGGAGATCCCACCCATGACAAGGTCATGCGGAGAGGCCTGATGGGCAAGGCGAGTCAGGCTTCAGGGGCTCCCCCTGGGTTTTCCTGAACATCTACCCCCTAAAAACCAGAGTCTGCCTGCCTTATTACACTGTGCTTTCCACTCTTCTGCCTCTAAAAGGAATTAACTTAGAACTCTAGTTAACAGTCTCCTGCATATAAAAAGAATGTCTCGGCTTAAGCCCCTCTGATGGCTTTCAGATAAGTTTATCTGACCTGTCTGCCTGACTTTACAATTTGTGGATTGTTTACAGCCCCCAACCGTGAGAGGCATAAAGCTTAAAACATCTTAAAGATATAGAGCCTTTTGGAGCTAAGAATTAGTTTGGTGAAGAATTTGTTGAGTTAATGTTTGCCACCAGGCCTCCATATCCTTTATCTTTTAGGCACCTGGGAGGATATTGATCAATGTAATCGGGATGCAGAAACAGGAATATAGTAGTTTTGATGTTAGCAATACTAGACTTTTGAGTTAATTAATTTTCTCTTTGTTATAAATCACTGTACCCCACTTTCTTGTTATAAAATGTTGTATCCTTGCTATGTAAGAATGTAACTTTATTTAGTGCTTTCTGAGAGTGGCACCAGACTTTGGGAAGAACAACACTATTACCCTTATCAGAAAAGGGCTGTAAAATGTTAATTGGCCTTCTGGCCAAAAGATGATGTAAATTGCCTAAGACTTATGTATACAACTAGGTATGCAGAGAGAAAGCCTGGTCTCGATAAGAGTCAGGGCTGTTCACACTGCATAATTTTGTATTATCCATTGATCTCTATGTACAACCAAAAAGTATAAAAAGCTTTTCGAACTATAAAGGATGGACCAGTTTCTCGGATTAGTCTCTCAAACTAGTTTCTTGAAAGTCTGGCTCCCCCCGTATCTCTCTCTCTCTCTCTGTCTCCCTCTCTCTCCCTCTCTTTTTCAAGCTGAATTCCCATCTGGAGCGGTGAGGCTCACCACGTCTACTTACTTGCCCTGGCTTCTAAGATCCGAGAGAGAGGGAGCCTAAGGTGGGGCACCCTCCGCTATTCAAATGGACGCCAGTGGCCTAATGTAGATGGTGCAGATCTCTTGTCCTGAGATTTTATTAGCCTTCCCCGTAAACCAAGTTATTCAGCCTCTTTTCTCCACTAAATTTTCCTACTATACTATTTCTTCTTAATTTCTTTTATATTTCTAAATAAATAAGTTTTCCTCGCCTACACCGTCTCCCCTTCAAATTACCCTGGTCCATCGGGGCAGGACCCCAGCACCCGAGGGGCTGAGTGTTGATAGAGGCACAGGATTACACAGGCAAGGCTTCTGACTCCATGAGTAGAGAGTGAGCTGGGGAGACAGCATGTGCACAAATGAAGATAAATAACATGTGGACAGTGGAAATCACTGCAGATGCTGACTGCAGCCATAAAACTAAAAGACACTTGCTCCTCGGAAGAAAAGCTATGACATTTCTGCTGCTGCTGCTGCTAAGTCGCTTCAGTCATGTCCGACTCTGTGCAACCCCATAGACAGCAGCCTACTAGGCTCCTCTGTCCCTGGGATTCTCCAGGCAAGAATACTGGAGCGGGTTGCCATTTCCTTCTCCAATGCATGAACGTGAAAAGTGAAAGTGAAGTCGCTCAGTTGTGTCCGACCCTCAGCGACCCCATGGACTACAGCCTACCAGGCTCCTCCATCCATGGGATAACAATCCTAGACAGCATATTAAAAAGCAGAGACATCACTTTGCTGACAACGGTCCATCTAGTCAAAGCTATGGCTTTTCCAGTAGTCTTGCACCAATGTGAGAGTTGGACCATAAAGTCTGAGTGCTGAAGAATTGATGCTTTTGAACTGTGATGCTGAAGCTGAAGCCCCAATACTTGGGCCACCTGATGTGCAGTGCTGACTCACTGGAAAAGATCCTGACATTGGGAAAGACTGAAGGCAAGAGGAGAAGGCGGCGACAGAGGATGAGATGGTTGGATGGCATCACCGATTCAATGCACAGGATTTTGAGCAAATGCCATGGGATAGTGGAGGACCGAGAAGCCTGGTGTGCTGCAGTCCATGAGCTTAAAACATCCAGACACAACTGAGTGACTGAACAACTACAGCAGACATCATTATTTTTTGCATTTATTTTTTTTTAATTGGAGCATAACTGCTTCACAATGTTGTGTTGGTTTCTGCCATACAACAATGTGAATCAGCTGTAAGTATACCTACATTCCTGCCCTCTTGAGCCTCCCTCCCACCCCCACCTCTATGTCAGTACAGAGTGCTGCGTTGAGCCCCCTGTGTCATACAGCAGCTTCCCACTAGCTGTGTTTACACACGGCAGAGTCTACATGTCAATGCCATTCTCTCAGTTCATCCCACCATCTCCTTCCCCTGCTGTATCATTATTTTACTGTGTTGATAAACCTTTCTTTCAACCAGAGTGCCTGGACTTCTCTCCTGGGAACCTCCTTTCCCACCCGAACATGGCCCTTTAGACACCACGCTGGGTACCACTGTCCACGGCGACTGGTTAAGGAGTGGTCACATGACTCACGCCAGGCCAAGCACAGGCGCTAAGAACGAGCCCTGGGACTTCTGCTCCAGCCCCGAGGAAAGCAAGCTCTCTCTTCCTGGAGGTTGCTCTGCTGTTAGTTCACGACCTGGGGTTGCTGGGGGACCATCTCATCATCACTTAGGAGGAATGTGCCGAGAATGATGCTAGTATCAGTAGACTTCTGATGACACAGTCTGACCCTTAGATTCAGCTTTGCATGTAGCTCCATCTACTCCCGGTCTCTCCAGCTTCCTGAGCCAGTAAATCCTGGGCCACACCCACACTCCAGGAGTATTTTTGAAGCCAGTCTGAGTTGGGTTTTTGACACAGGTAATTTAGTCCTGACTGGCACAGGAAGTGGGGCAGGAGAGCTCTCTGAAGCTGGAAGTCACTGTGGTGTGGGCATGTCGATCCAGAGTGCAGGAGAGGAAGGCAGAGACCGTGGGTGGTGGGGACGGTGGTGGGGCAAGACCAGCTCAGGGAGTACGGGGGCCACGCCTGGCAGTGGTTTCCAAGGTGGTTTTAAACAAAGTCTCTTCCCAAATGAGTTCTTGCTAGGATACCCTCATTCAAAACAGGAAAAGGAGGAGCAGCTTTGGGCAGAGGGAGCCAGAGCCCACTGTAAACACCGGGGACTTATGGGAGAAGTTTCTCCTGGTGAGAAGAGATGAAAAATCGAAAGACAAATCAGGACAAGGTGGGAGGTGCCCTTGAGTGTCCAACTCAGAGGTTCACCAGGGACAACCTCTCCAAATCCAACATCTCTTTCATTTCAGTGAAGCAAGGCAGGTAGGAAGAACTTGGGCTCTTGAATCAGTTTCCCAACCCCCAGAGCCTCAGTTTCCTTATCTGTAAAATGGAGTCACCAAGCCCATCTCACATAGACTTATGGTGATTATCAGAGATAAAGCTCTGAGCTCCTTGCCTGGCAGAGAGGCAAGGTTCAAGAAATCTTAGTGCCCATCTCACATAGACTTATGGTGATTACCAGAGAAAAAGCTCTGAGCTCCTTGCCTGGCAAAGAGGCAAGGTTCAAGAAATCTTATTATCCTGCACTCTGATTCCCCAATGCTTACCCAGCCCCTGTTTTAGAAAGAAGTGATTTCATGATTTCACCAGGGATTCACATATCTTGGCCCTTTTCTCTCCCTTTTCTCTCCCACTAGTCCTGGGTTGCTTATGGAGCCAAAGAACAGGTCAAGGCATCCTTTGGGAGACAGAGTCACCCCTGGAAAAGTGATTTTACAACAAAAAGAGTTGTTATCAAAGCCACCCCAACAGTCATTAGTGTTATGAAAAAGAAAACACCAATTCTATTCATTAGAATGAAGTAGACAGTCGGACAGTCCAGACCCTACTCTTGGAGAGTGGGAAGATGGGCAATAAACCAGCTGATGAAGAACTATGTGTGTAATTTAAGTTACAGTTGGTGCTAGGAAGGACCCCAAAGCCAGCTGTGACAGTGCGAGGCACGAGCGGTGGGCGTGGGCGTTCCTGGAAAGGAAAGTCCCTCCGGGAAGCAGACTCTGAACTGACACCTGAAAGATGAGGAGCTGGTCGGGAGAAGAGCTGAGGAACGTGTATGCCACACAGAAAGAGAAGCGCAAACAACGATGCGCAGGCTGGAAAATGCCTGGCCTGTCAGAGGAACCAGAAGACCGTTAAGCAGAACAGAGCTGGTGGGGAAGGGGGTGTTCCCAGGAGGGGCAGCGGCGGCATCACCGCAGGCTTATAAGCCAGGGTGAGGAACTTTGTTCTGTTGAAGGTTTGAGAGGCGCAGGGGTTGGGGAAAAAGTACGAGATATAATTTGATGTATGTTTAAAAATAAATACATATAGATAGATAGATAGATAGATAGATATACCCATGTGCATACCTCTGGCTGTTGTGTAGAAAATGGTCTTGAAAAGGGGCAGGGAAACTAGTAAATGGGCTTCCCCACATCTGAAAGGGACCACGGAACTCAGTCAACCCAACGGTCCCACCTTCCAGATGGGTAAACTGAGGCCCAGAATACACCTTACCAAAAGCCCCCATCCTGGGGGATGTACACGCAAAGTTTAGATGACTATCTGTGAAGGACAGAAGGAAGTGCCAATGTGGATTAACAAGGAAAAAAAGATAACTGAAGATGCAAAAGCCGACACAGAGCATACACCCATAAACGGAGAAAAACAATTCTGCTTACACAATTCATTCTTGACCTCTTGCTTAACAATTTTTAAAGTTCTGTCCCTACGGTACAAGAACTCTGCAGCAGATCTAATTGGTTTACTGGAATCAACCTCTGAACACAATTTGATAGCTTCGATTTTTAGGCACAGATCTAACTTTTTAATAAGAACTGTCCCACTGCAGGGCCTTGGCCTTGACCAGGGCAGGGGGGCTGGTGAAGGAGCCCGTGTGCTGGGTTCTAATGCCAGCCCTGCTGCTGGATGAAACTCACGAGGTATCAGTCTCTCTGGCCACAGCATCCTCCTCTCTAACATGGGCACAGGAAACCAACTTATGGTTCCCCAGGGGTAAGCAGAGGAGGGGTTAACTGGGAGGTTAGGATTGACATACACACACTACGATATATAAACGAGATAACTAACCAGAGCCTACTGCATATAGCACAGGGAACTCAATACTCTGTAATATGGGAACAGAGCCTAAAAAAGAGTGGATATACGTGTAAGTACAACTGATTCACTTTGCTGTGTATCTGAAATTAACACAACAGTGTAAATCAGGTATACTATAAAAATTAATTAAAAAACAAATAAAATGGAATGGGGATAGTAATTTCCCCCGAGGACTCACTATAATAACTGAGGTACATAGGGCCTTCCTTGTCCAGTGCCCAGAGCCCACGAGCTGTGTCTGGTGTTCCGGCTGACCTGGTGCCCCCTTCTCTCCTTTTGGTGACAGCCCCCAATTTCCCTTTAAGAGTCACTCCTCTCCCTTCCCTTGTCTTTGTGACAGAGAGTGTCGCGTAACAAGCCTGGCTACCAGAATACTATTGGTCCCTGGTTTCAACAATGGCTCAGGGATGGGCACGTCACCCAAGCCAGGCTGATGAGACTCAATTCTGGACTTCTGACGCCACAATCAGGAAACAGACTGCTTTCCTCACTGCAGCGACTGACTGAGAGACCTTCACACCGAGACTTAAGACGGAGAAAGTGCAGAAGCAAGCAGAGCTCAGAGCAAGACAGACGCGCCAAGTCCTAGGACATTGTTTGAATCCCTGGATCCAGCATCCTGGACATTACCTAGACACAGGCCCAAACTTGTCCTTACTTATTTGAGTTTGAGTGAGTTTCTGTTACTTTCAACCAAAGCAATCGTAATACATCTAATCTTGGCTTTTAGATTATATCCCAAACACAGTTAATACTCAGTGGCCCGGCATTAAGAAATTAAAAGTAGACTTTACCATAGGAGCATTACTCACAACAGCCAAAAGGTGGAAACAATCCAAGTGTCCACTGATGGATGAATGGATAAGCAAATTGTGGTATATTCATACAACGGAATATTACTCAGCCTTAAAAAAGAAAGTTCTGCCATATGCTACAATATGGATGAAACTTGAGGGCATGAGATGCTAAGTGAAATAAGCCGGTCACAAAAAGACACATGCTGTGTGATTCCACTCATAGTAGGTACTTAGAGTAGTTAAATTCCTAGAGACACAAAGTAGAATGGCGGTTGCCAGGGACTGGGGAAAGGGGAATAGAGAGTTAGTGTTTAATGGGTTACGGAGGTTCAGTTCCGGAGATGAAGAGAGCTGTGGAGATGGATGGTGGTGACTGTGAGCGCCCTTAACACCCCTAAGCTGGACCCCTAAAAATGCCTGAAATGGTAATGTTTATGGCATACATCTTTGATCACAGTTTAAATAAATAAATAAGCAGACATCCTTCAGAGATTTACACAGTACATGTCATACTCCCTGGAAACGACACTGTAATTTTATAGTGTAGTCTTCAAAACATGTGCTGCATACCTGAAGAACTTTTATACCCAGAATATATTTTCAAAAACACAAAACCAGCTCAACCGTAAGGAAACAACCTGCCTGATTACCTGATGAAAACAGACGTAAACAGACACTCTATTGAAGAGGATATACAGATGGCAAGTAAGCGCAAGAGATGTTCAGCACCATTATGCATTGGAGAAAGGCAAAGTAAGTCCATGACGAGGTATCACCATACACCCACTTGAATGGCTGAGACAGGAGATGCTGACAAAAACGTGGGGCACCGGAACTCTCAGACATTGCTGGTGGGAAAGCAAGGTGGCACAGCTACTCAGGAAAGATCCTTGATGGGTGCTGGACCACTGGGTGAATGGTTATTGGAGAAAGGGAGGGCCACACAGGCTGAAGGTATCACCCCAGGAATTACTCTCCCCAGCAAAGGGGGAAAGTATCCCTTTTCAGTGGAGAGATCTGGTGACCACAACTGTAATAGTGATCGAACCTAACGTCACCAACAAGAGGGATAATTAGACACTGAATGGCCCCTGAGGCAATACAACAGAAGTATACAAAACCTTCTGGCAAGTATTGATACCAAAATATTTAACCTCAATTTCAATTCATAGGAAATAGAGGAGGTAGAGAAACAAGCTAAATGACACCAAAAGGAAACAATCAGACAGATCCAGAAGATAGGATGGTTTACAGGTCCACTCACAGGGTAGAGTGCAAATGCCACCTCCTCCAGAAAGCCCTCCCTGACTGCTCCCACCCCATCAATATTAGGTTGGGTCTCCGTGGCATCTCCTTGGAACCCACTTCCTCACCACAAACTCAAGCACATTTTACAGCAATTGCTGAGAGCAGGAACCATGACTGTCTTGTACACACACTGAATGCCCTGCACTGAGGTCAATGGAAAATCTATACTTTGTGGGAAAAAAATGAGGAAGAGACAGAGAAGCCAGGAGGTCCAGCCCTCTCTGGCTCTGTCCTGCTTCAGCATAACCCTTCACCAGNTGGGAATGAGGAAGCAGAGACCACACTGGTGTCTGAGCGCCACCGAGGGCTTCCTCTCGCTCCCCACAGGAGGCTTTAAACTGGAATTAGCCACCATCAAAATCCCTTCTTACACAATCTCAGCAGCAGAGTCTGCATGACTTACTAAGTCTAGACTCCCCAGGCCTGGGTTTCCCACAGGGACTCAGAGTCACCAGGGCCAGACGTCCTGAGCTTCTACTTCCTCTGAGTCCGCAGGGAGATGAACTGGTGGCCAGGGGCAGGCTAAGGTGGGGACGATGAGTCATAACAGGGTGCTCGGGGTCGTGGTGGGCTTGGTCTCCCCCAAATCCTCGTGAGCTTGCAGGTCAGGCGAACACTTTCCACGCTGCCCTGTTGAGGGCTGGAGGTTCAGAAATGCAGTGACTTGCCTGAGGTCACAAGCTACTCTGTGTAGTGCAAGGACTCTGCCCTCCCGTTACTTCTAACCCCGACAGCCTTGCCACCCCGGGGAACCATGCCCTTGCCCAGCAGCTGGGCCACAGCTGGACTGGCGAGGTGCCTGCTTGCTTTCTATCTTAGAGCTCCTCCTTAGAGCCTGCTGGAGGCTTCTGAGTTCAGGGCTTAAGAGAGCCTGGACTCACCCTCTGCCTCCATCTCAACTAGCTGCGTGGTCTTGGGAAAGGGGCCTGACCTCTCTGCAACTCAGCTTCCTCCTCTGTAAAACCAGGGGGATCATAATAGCATCAACCTCAGAGTGGGTGTGATAATTAATGGGAAAACGCACAGAGAGTGCCTAGCATGGGCCCTGGCACAGGGTAAACGTTCCATAAAGAGACGCCACCGTCGTCGTCATCCTCACTAAGGGCTAAACACAGGGACATGAAGCTGAGGGGACCTTGCCCCTGCTCTCCGTCTCGACAGGGCAGCCCCTCAGAGTCCCCTCTCCAGTCCCTATCTCCCCGGGCCCTGCCCCTTCCACTGTCTTCTCTGGGCCCATGGCCGTGCAGAGCAACTGCCCCTCCAGGGCCTGGGCACGGGTCTCCCAGCTGCTGGATGAGCCAGGGTGCTGCCCCTCCCACCCCAACCCCTGGCCTCCGTCTTGGCGGAGGGGAGCCGCGTGTGTGCTGGGCCACCAGAAACACGTGAGCCTGCTTGGTGCTGGGGCTTCAGCGGCCCTGACCCTTCCTCTCTCCAGGCTGAGGACCGTCCCAGGGAGGCCCAGGGCAGTTTCACCCCCCAGGAGTCATCATAAAGAGGATGGAAACCCCACCTGCTCATAGATACCATTAGGTGTCCTGAAGCCTGGGCCACAGGAACCCACCCTGTCCTGGGGCCTCCAGAGACCACTTTTCTTCAACTTAGACTGCTTCCAGGAGACGCCAAGAATCCATCTGTGGACCCCCTACATGAGAAGTGCCCGCTTTCCCATCTCACAGGCAGGGATGGTCAGTCTCTCTCAGGAAGCTGAAATCAGACCTGAGGACGCTGGCTCTGAGAGGACTCTGCTGCAGCCCGAGCCACCTCCAGTTTGCGACAGACGTCTGGTCTACAGAGTGGGATAAAGGAAGGAGACACAGAGGAGCCTTGCTCAGCTCCTGCGCACTCTCCAGATCCTGCCTCTGGGGCCCGCCCGCCTGCCCAGGGCTGCTGGGACACAGGACAGGGGACTGGCCTTCCAGTTAACTCCCCCTTGGCATGAAGAAGGTGCGTTTGCAGCTAAAAGAATTCTGTGGTTTCGGGGCAAGTTCAGGTATCATCTTAGGTATAAGAACAGATTTCAATCTCAAAAAAATTATGTATATAATATAAATATGTATGCATGTGCTTGTGTATATTTAATTTGTGTAGTTACATTCTGGGGAAAGAAACAGCAACTCACTCCAGTATTCTTGCCTGGAAAATTCCTTGGACAGAGGAGCGTGGTGGGCTATATAGTCCATGGGGTTGCAGAAAGTTGGACACGACTGAGCAAGTGTGCGCGCACACACACAGAGTGACATTCTACAGTCACTGTGAATATTGACTTAGTGAGTACAGAACTGCCGCTCCCAGGGGAAATGAGGGTTGGGGTCTTGCAAGCCTCTGATCACAGCATTTTCATCTACTAATCAATAACACACAGCCTGGTTGTATGTTTCTCTTTAATGACACCTTACTTCGTGTATATTGTTCATTCACTAACCTTGAACTCATGGCCAGTGGCACTGTAACTAATGCTTGAACTAAGCTTACCTAACACCTATATTTTCTGCAAAAGGCACAACACAGCCATCCTGAGCTTAGGAACCCTAGACTGCCCTTCAGCACTACATTTGAGGTCATTTTAAACAGTGAAATGGCTGATGAAGAGCAGAAGAATGTAAAGGGAATGTAGCACTGAACAGACCATGACAAAGACACTTTATTCAGAGTGTTACGAGCTGGAACAAGAAAGCAGAGGTCGCTGTGTTCAACCCCAGCTGGGAACACGCCCATCAGGCCGCACACAATTTCTGCTGCCATGCACATGCCACGTCTGCAAGTGACTGGGAAAGCGCTGCAAGTAATGGCTGGATTAGAAATAAAGTTCAGCAAACAGGCAAATCCTCAAATATGAAATCCGCAAATAACATGGATTGGCTATATTATAAATAAATGTGCATATGTATATAAACCCCTGATATATATAAGTGAATAGACATATAAATGTACATTATGGTTTGCTCTGGGTTGGCAGGAATATTAGACTTTAAAAATTCCCTTCTTGACACTTCCCTGGTGGTCCAGTGTCCACCTGCCAATACAGGGGACACAGCTTTGACCCCTTGTCTGGGAAGATTCCATATGTCGGGGTCCAACTAAGTCCACGAGCCACAGATACTGAGCCCATGCGCCCAGAGTCCACATTCTCCCACAAGAGAAGCGCCCGCAGCGAGA
>SJYQ01093550.1:324150-345662 GCA_006410935.1 Redunca redunca | reverse complement strand
TCAACATTCAGAAAACGAAGATCATGGCATCTGGTCCCATCACTTCATGGGAAATAGATGGGGAAACAGTGGAAACAGTGTCACACTTCATTTTGGGGGGCCCCAAAATGACTGCAGATGGTGACTGCAGCCATGAAATTAAAAGATGCTTACTCCTTGGAAGAAAAGTTATTACCAACCTAGATAGCATATTCAAAAGCAGAGACATTACTTTTCCAACAAAGGTCTGTCTAGTCAAGGCTATGGTTTTTCCAGTGGTCATGTATGGATGTGAGTTAGACTGTGAAGAAAGCTGAGCACCAAAGAATTGATGCTTTTGAACTGTGGTGTTGGAGAAGACTCTCGAGAGTCCCTTGGACTGCAAGGAGACCCAACCAGTCCATTCTGAAGGAGGTCAGCCCTGGGATTTCTTTGGAAGGAATGCTGCAAAAGCTGAAACTCCAGTACTTTGGCCGCCTCATGCCAAGAGTTGACTCGTTGGAAAAGACTCTGATGGTGGGAGGGATTGGGGGCAGGAGGAGAAGGGGAGGACAGAGGATGAGATGGCTAGATGGCATCACTGAGTCGATGGACATGAGTCTGAGTGAACTCTGGGAGTTGGTGATGGACAGGGAGGCCTGGTGTGCTGCGATTCATGGGGTCACAAAGAGTCGGACATGACTGAGTGACTGAACTGAACTGAACACTGAAACCTAATCCCCAAGTGTGATGGTGTTTGAAAGTGGGGCTTTGGGGGAGGTTATCACATCATAAGCCCTCATGAATGGGCTTAGGGCCCTTATAAAAGAGACCCTTTGTTTCATTTGTTGGAAGGTTTTCAACTACTTATTCAATCTCTTTAACAAGATGCAGGAATAGGTAAGTTATCTATTTCTCTGTTAAGTCTTGTTAGGATTTGTCTTTGAAGAAATTGATTCATTTCATCCATGCTGTCAAATTTATGTTAAGAGTGGTTCATAGTATTTACTTATCCTTTGAATGTAGGATCTATAATGCTATGCCCACTTTCACTCCTGATACTGGTAGTTGGTCTTCTCTTTCTTGCTCACTGTAGACCAAGAGTTAATAAAGTTAAAATGTATTAATGTTTTAAAACAACTAGCCTTTCATGTGATTGGTTTTATTTGTTGTTTTTAGGTTTTTAATTTCATCAATTTCTGTCTTTATCTTTATTATTCTGAGCTTTCCACTTGCTTTGGGTTTAATTTTCTCGTTTTTTTAGTTTCTTTAGGTGGAATCTTGAATTATTGGCTTTAAATCTTTCTTCTTTTCTAATACAAGCTTCCTTATTTAATGCCTAACAGTGTTTTAACTTCATTCCATAAATGGTATGATGCATTTAATTTTTCATTCNAGACTTCCTTTTATGATTTTTTTAAAATTCCAAAATAGTTGGTGATTTTTCATATGCCCTCTGTTCTTAATTTCTAGTTTAATTTTTTTAGAGTTAGAGAACATACTTTGTATGATTTTAATTCTTTGAAATTTGTTAAGATTTGTGTTATGGCTCAGAGTAAGATCTTTTTGAATGTTCCATTTGCCCTTGAAAAGAACATACAACCTACTGCTGTTGGGTGGAGTGTTTTATAAATGTAAATTAAGTCAGTTGGATATTTTTATGCTGTTTTATATTATTGCTGTTATGTTATGCCGTTCAGATCTTCTATATGACTGATATTCTGTCTATCTGACCTACTGGTTATTATAAGAGTGCTGTAGTTGATGGGGCTTCCCAGATGGTACAGTTGGTAACGAATCCACCTGCCAAAGCAGGAGACTCAAGAGATGAAGTTTCAGTCCCTGGGTCGGGAAAATCCCCTGGAGTAGGAAATGCAACCCAACCCAGTATTCTTGCCTGCAGAATTCCACGGACAGAGGAGCCTAGTGGGCTACAGTCCATGGGTCATAAAGAGTCAAACAAAAATGAACAGTTGAGTATCCACACAGGGACACTGTAGTTGATAAGTACAACTGTAGATTTTTCTCTCTCTCTCTCTTTTCTTTTTGGCCACATTGTGAGGCATGTGAGACCTTACTTTCCTGACCAGGGATCAAACCCATGCCCTGCAATAGGAGTATGGAGTCTCAACCACTGCACCAGCAGGGAAGTCCCCATTGTAGATTTTTCTATCTTTAATTCTCTGGTCGGTTCCATCAGCTTTTGCTTTTTGAAGCTCTGTTAACTGTATGTATCTTAGGGTTTTTTATGTCTGCTGGAGAAACAGACTCTTTTTATTATGTAAATGTCCACATTCAATCACATCAATTTTCATTGTTCTGGAATTCACATTATCTGATATTAACACAGTCACTCCAACTTTCCTTCAATTAGTTCCTGCATGGAATATCTTTTTATATCTTTTACTTTTAAACTATCTGTATTACTACAGTAAAGTTTTTTTTTAATTTCATATGTTGAGTTTTTTTCCCCCAAATGATCTCTTTTAATTGGTGTGTCTAGGTCATCTATATTTAATGCAATTAATAATACAATTGGAGTTAGTTCTACCAGTTGACTGTTTTCTCTTAGCCTTTCCCCCCCCCTGCCTTCTTTTGGGTAATTTGAATATTTTCAGCATTCCATTTTAATTTAGCTGTTAGATTTTTTTCTAGACCTCTTACTATTTTTATAGTCACTGATTAAGGATTACAATGTAAAACCTAATCTTTGAGATATCTGGGACATTAAACACACCAACACTTACATTATAGGGGTCCCTGAAAGAGAAGAGAGAGAAAGGGCCTGAGAAAAATATTTTTAGAGATTATAGCTGAAAAATTCCCTAACATGAGAAAGGAAACACTGACTCAAGTCCGTGCAAGTACAGAGAGTCCCATACAGCATAAAGGCAAGGACAAAATGCCAAGACACATATTAATCAAACTGAAAAAATTAAAAACAGAGAAAAACAATAAAGGTAACAAGGGAAAAGCAAAACATAATTTACAAGTGGTGGTGGTTTAGTTGCTAAGTCATGTTCAACTCTTGTGACCCTGTGGACTGTAGCCCACCATGATCCTCTGTCCATGGGATTTAATCAGAAGAGAAGCCAAGAAAAAGAAGAAGAGAAAAAAGATCTCCAAAAACAAATCCAAAATAATTAAGAAAATGGCAATAGGAACATTACTTTAAGTGTAAATGGATTAAATGCTCCAACCAAAAGACACAGAGTGCCTGAATGGATACAAAAACAGACCCGTATATATATGCTATCTACAAGAGACCCACGTCAGTCTAGGAACACATCCAGACTGAAAGTGAGGGGACAGAAAAAGGTATTCCATACAAATGGAAATAAAAAAAAGCAACAATAGCAATATCCTCCTGAAACTCCTCCCAAAAACTGCTGAGGAAAGAACACTCCTAAGCTCATTGTAAGAGGTCATCATCACCCTGATACCAAAACCAGACAAAGATACCACAAAAAAGAAAATTACAGGCCAATTATCACTAAGAACATAGATGTGAAAATCCTCAACGAAGTACTAGCAAACCAAATCTAACATTACATTAAAAGGATCATACACCATGATCAAGTGGGATTTATCCTAGAGAAATAAGGATTATTCAATATATGCAAATCACTCGATGTGATACACCCCATTAGCAAACTGAAGAATAAAAACCATATGATCATCTCAATGGATGCAGAAAACACTTTTAGCAAAACTCAACACCCATTTATGTTTTAGAAAAACCTCTCTAGAGAGCAAGTACAGAGGGAATCTACCTCAACAAACAAAAGTCATATACAACAAACACACAGGTAACATCATTCTAAATGGTGAAAAAATAAAAGCATTTCCTCAAAGATCAGGAACAAGACAAGGGATGTTTACTCTCACCACGTTTATTCAACATAATTTTGGATATCCTAGCCATGGCAATCAAGGAAGAAAATGAAATAAAAGGAATCCAAATTGGGAAAGAAGAAGTAAAACTGTCACTGTCTATAGATGATGTGATAGTACACACAGAAAACCCGAAAGACACCACCAAACTACTAGAGCTCATCAGTGAAATTGGTAAAGTTGCAGGGCACAAAATTAGTAAGCGAATCTCTTACATTCCTATATACTAACAATGAAAGATCAGAAAGAAAAATAAGGAAACAATCCCATTTACTGTCACATCTGAAAGAATAAAACACCTAGGAATAAACCTATGTAAGGAGGCAAAAGACCTGTAGTCGTAAAACTATGAAACACTACTGAAAGAAATCAAAGATGACAAGCAGACAGAAGATATGCCATGTCCTTGCATTGGAAGAATGAAAATAGTGTCAAAATAATTATACTACCTGAAGCTATGTAGAGATTCAATGCAATTCATATCAAATTATCAGTGGTATATTTTCACAGAACTAGAACAAAAAAAGTTTTCAATTTATGGAAATACCAAAGACCCTCAATAGCCAAAACAATCTTGAGAAAGAAAAATAGAGCTGGAAGAATCAAGCTCCCTGACTTCAGACTATACTACAAAGTATACTACAAAGTATTTGGTCATCAAAACAGTATGGGACTGGCACAAAAACAGATAGATAGATTAATGGAACACAACAGAAAGTGCAGAGATATATCTATGCATTATGGTCAACTAATAAGGCAAACGAGTCAAGAATAAAATAATGGAGAAAAGACAGTCTCTAATAAGTGGTGCTGGGAAAACTAGACAGTATGTAAAAGAATAAAACTAGAACATTCTTTAACATCATACACAAAAATAAACTCAAAATGGATCAAATACCTAAATATAAGATCCAGACACTATAAAACTCTTAGAGGAAAACAGGCAGAACACACTATAACATAAACTGCAACAATATCTTTTTGCATCCACCTCCCAGAGTAATAAAAACAAAAATTAACAAATGGGACCCATTTAAACTTAAAAGTTTTTGCACAACAAAAGAAAGCATAAACAAAATGAAAACCATTTTCACAAAATAGGAGAAAATATTCACAAACAATAGCTCATGCAGCCTAATATAAAAAAATAAACAACTCAACCAAAAAATAGGAGGAAGATCTAGAGACATTTCTCCAAAGACGACATACAGATGGCCAAAAGCACAGGAAAAGATTCTTAACACCACTAATTATTAGAGAAATGCAAATCAAAACTACAATGATAACCTCATACCAGTCAGAATGGCCAACAACAAAAAGAATACAAATAATAATGCTGGAGAGGGTGTGGAGAAAAAGGAACCCTTCTGCGCTGTTGGCAGGATCATAAACTGGTACGACTATTATGGAGGATACTATGGAGGTTCCTTAAAAGAATTAAATATAGAACTACCATATGATCCAGCAATTCCACTTTTTCCCACAAATCTGGAGAAAACCATACTTCCAGAAGATATATGCACCCCAGTGTTCACTGCAGCACTCTTTACACTGGCCAAGATGGAAGCAGCCTAATATCCACTGACAGAGGAACGGATAAAGAAGATGTGGTACATGTACAATGAAATATTACTCAGTCATAAAAAAGAATGAAATAATGCCCTTACTCGTTTCAATGAGTAATAACCAGGAACAGACTTCACTGTCAAGTAGAAAATAAACTTTGTGTCTACAGGAACAAAAAAGTATTTAAAAGGCAGGGCTACAGGATGCAAATGGGTGAATTTATGTGTAAAAAAAGGGGAAACTTGGAAAAAGGAGGATCAAACTACCACACAATTGTACTCATCTCACATGCTAGTAAAGCAATGCTCAAAATTCTCCAAGCCAGGCTTCAGCAATACATGAACCATGAAATTCCTGATGTTCAAGCTGGTTTTAGAAAAGGCAGAGGAACCAGACATCAAATTGCCAACATCCACTGGATTATCAAAAAAGCAAGAGAGTTCCACAAAAATATCTATTTCTGCTTTATCAACTATGCCAAAGCCTTTGACTGTATGCATCACAATAAACTGTGGAAAATTCTGAGAGAGATGGGAATACCAGACCACCTGACCTGCCTAAGAAATCTGTATGCAGGTCAGGAAGCAACAGTTAGAACTGGACATGGAACAACAGACTGGTTCCAGATAGGAAAAGGAGTACGTCAAGGCTGCATATTGTCACCCTGCTTATTTAACTTATATGCAGAGTACGTCATGAGAAACGCTGGACTGGAAGAAACACAAGCTGGAATCAAGATTGCTGGGAGAAATATCAATCACCTCAGATATGCAGATGACACCACCCTTATGGCAGAAAGTGAAGAGGAACTCAAAAGCCTCTTGATGAAAGTGAAAGAGGAGAGTGCAAAAGTTAGCTTAAAGCTCAACATTCAGAAAATGAAGATCATGGCGTCTGGTCCCATCATTTCATGGGAAATAGATGGGGAAACAGTGGAAACAGTGTCACACTTCATTTTGGGGGCCCCAAAATCACTGCAGACGGTGACTGCAGCCATGAAATTAAAAGACGCTTACTCCTTGGAAGAAAAGTTATGACCAACCTAGATAGCATATTCAAAAGCAGAGATATTACTTTTCCAACAAACGTCCATCTAGTCAAGGCTAAGGTTTTCCCAGTGGTCATGTATGGATGTGAGAGTTGGACTGTGAAGAAAGCTGAGTGCCAAAGAATTGATGCTTTTGAACTGTGGTGTTGGGGAAGACTCTTGAGAGTCCCTTGGACTGCAAGGAGATCCAACCAGTCCATTCTAAAGGAATCAGTCCTGGCTGTTCATTGGAATGACTGATGCTGAAGCTGAAACTCCAATACTTTGGCCACCTTATGCGAAGATTTGACTCATTGGAATAGACACTGATGCTGGGAGGGATTGGGGGCAAGAGGAGAAGGGAACAGAGGAGATGGCTGGATGGCATCACCAACTCAATGGACGTGAGTTTGAGTGAACTCCGGGAGTTGGTGATGGACAGGGAGGCCTGGCGTGCTGTGATTCATGGGGTCGCAAAGAATTGGACATGACTGAGTGACTGAACTTAAGTGAGGCAGCATATTGAAAAGCAGAGACTTTACTTTGCTAACAAAGTTTTGTCTAGTCAAGGCTATGGTTTTTCCAGTAGTCATGTATGGATGTGAAAGTTGGACTATAAAGAAAGCTGAGTGCCAAAGAATTGATGCTTTTGAACTGTGGTGTTGGAGAAGACTCTTGAGAGTCCCTCAGACTGCAAGGAGATCCAACCAGTCCATCTTAAAGGAGATCTGTCCTGGGTGTTCATTGGAAGGACTGATGTTGAAGCTGAAACTAAATACTTTGGCCACCGGATGCAAAGAGCTGACTCATTTGAAAAGACCCTGATGATTGGAAAGATTGAGGGCAGGAGGAGAAGGGGACGACAGAGGATGAGATGGCTGGATAAGATTACCAACTCGATAGATGTGGGTTTGGGTGGACTCTGGGAGTTGGTGATGGAAGGGAAGCCTGGCGTGCTGCAGTTCATGGGGTTGCACTGAGTCGGACACGACTGACCTGAACTGATTTTGTAGGTCTTTTTTCTTCCGTTGTATTTCTTGACTATATATGTCCCTTTAACATATGTTTAAAGCTGGTTTGGTGGTACTGAATCCTCCTGACTTTGGTTGTCTGAAAAGCTTTTTATTTCTCCATCAATTTTGAATGAGATCCTTGCCGGGTACAATAATCTTGGTTGTAGGTTTTCCCCTTTCATTACTTTAAATATATCCTGTCATTCCCTTCCGACCTGCAGAGTTTCTGCTGAAAGATCAGCTGTTAAACATATGGAGTTTCCTTTGTATGTTACTTGTTGCTTCTCCCTTGCCTTCTTAATATTCGTTCTTTGTGTTTAGTCTTTTTTAGTTTCATTAGTATGTGTAGGACAAAACAATTTTTTTTTTTACAACTTGTTAGAATTAGAAAGTATTCAAACAAAAAAAATTTCCCATCTTAAATTAATTCATTTGACTTCTTATATGAAATAATTTCCAATTAAAATCAGCTTAATGAAGAATACTTTCGCTGGACACCTGTATCACATATCACTTTGGAATTCAATTCTTCTTTGTCCAAAGACAAATGAAAATACTCAAGTAATGTATTTTAACATAAGTAAGCTATCAAGGCTTACCACATGGCTCAGTGGTAAAGAATCTGCCTGCCAACACAGGAGATGAGGGTTCGATCCCTGGATTGGGAAGATCCCCTGGAGAAGGCAATGGCAACTCACTCTAGTATCATTGCTTGGGAAATTCTATTGAGAGAGGTGCCTGGGAGGCTACAGCCCACAACAGCATCACAAAAAGAGTGGTACATGACTTTGCAACTAAACAATAACAGCGACAAGCTATCTAGTAATCTAGATAAACAGTTCTACTACTGAAGCTATTAGATGTTTTAATTTCAATGCTTTTTATTTTTTTCACAGTTTTTAAAGGTTCCACTGACAATTACTAGAAAATATTTGCTATATTTCTCATGCTGTACAATATATCCTTGTAGTTTATTTTATACCTAGTATAAAATATATTAAAAAAATTTTTAAAAGCATGTACCTCTTAATCTCCTACCCTTACACTACCCCTCCCCCAGTCTTTTCCCCCACTGGTAACCACTGATTTGCTCTCTGTATCTGTGAATCTGAAGCTATTCAATGTTTAAAACCCCTCATTAGAGATTATTCATAAGGGTGGCCTTTTTTTTTTAAGAAGTGAGAATGGTTCTTTAGTTTACCTTCAACCTTGTTTTAGAAATATTCACTGCTACTATTCTTCACTAATTGGACATAATTACCTCATTTGACAAACATCCCTATTATGTACTAGATGCTGGGAATAAAATAGATGCTCAATAAACTATCATTCCTGGACTTGAGAAATGCACATTCCAATAGAAGACAAAAAGATAATTAGATTACAGCATAATGAGCACCATATTTATTAAAAAGTATTTTGGGATGAGGGGGGATAAATGGTTGTAACATTACTAGAGAAGCAATAACAGTTAAATTTGGATTTACTATATTTTTTTTCTTTTTATTTATTTATTTATTTACATGTTTCAATGCCGTTCTCCCATCTCATCCCACCCTCTCCCTCTCTCTCTCCCCCAGAGTCCAAAAGTTCACTCTATAGATCTGAGTCTAAGGATAGAAATCAAAAATATAAAGAGTTGACCCTTGAACAACCCAAGTTTGAAGTGTGTAAGTCCACTTATACATGGTCCATTTATTTCCCATTTATGCTACAGTGGTATATGATTGTGGTTGGTTGAATCTGTAAATGCAGTCACAGTCTGGAGGGCTGACTGCATACACATGACTGTTAAATGTGGATTTCTGACTTGGGGAAGGTAAGCACCCCTAAGCTTCACTATTCAAGTGTAAACTATACAGAAAATGAAAAAGAATATATAACCAACAAGTTCATACAGAGAAAGCTAAATGGAATGAATGAAATAACAAAAAATAATGATACAGTATTTGGCCACCTCATGCGAAGAGTTGACTCATTGGAAAAGACTTTGATGCTGGGAGGGATTGGGGGCAGGAAGAGAAGGGGACAACAGAGGATGAGATGGCTGGATGGCATCACTGACTTGATGGACGTGAGTCTGAGTGAACTCTGGGAGTTGGTGATGGACAGGGAGGCCTGGCGTGCTGCAATTCATGGGGTCACAAAGAGTCGGACACAACTGAGCGACTGAACTGAACTGAAGATAAAAAGTGAGCAAAAATAGTAAATTGGTAGTCATAAATCCAAATGTAATACATTAAATATAAATGGGCTAAATGCTCTAAATAAACAACTAGATAAAATGTAAAATTAAATTCTATCCTGCCTACAAAGAGACATTTTTAAGGACCCAGAAATACTGAAAGTTAAGAATAAAAAGTATATCATATAAACATTAAAAGAAAGCTATTTTAACTATGCTAATAGCAGAAAAAACTAGACTTCAAGGTAGGAACACTATTAGAGATAAAGAAGGACGTTTCATGATAACAAAGGAATGAAATCACTAGGAGGAGATCACAATTCTCAATCCGTACCCACCTGGTAATCAAACAACAAACTATTTTAGCAAATAAATGACAGAACTAAACAGAGGAATAGACAAATCTACACTCAGATCTGACAGATCTAACACATCTCTCTTAACATCAGGCTAAGCATACAAAAAACCAGCAAGGACAGTGAAATTAGGAACACAATGGCATCTATAAAACNTTTAAAAAGTGGAAGGAAGGAAATACTAAATACAATAAGAGAAAGCAACAAATTAAGAAATATACAGAGAGGAAATTAACAAAGCTAAAGGCTGGTTCTCTGAAGATATTAATAAAATTTATATACTCCCAGCATGAAAAAAAATGGGAAAAACAGAAATTACCAAAATCAGAAGGGAAAAATGGGAAATGACCAGATTTTTAAATGATAAAAAGATATTCAGAGGATATTGAGAGAAGCTTTAAATTTGGTAACATACATAAATAGGTGTATTCCTTGAAAAACTCACTGAAACTGATAAAAGAATAAACAGGAAATCTGAATTGTGCAGTATTGATTAAATAAATAGAGTCTCTTACTAAAAGACTTCCCACAAAGACAATTTGTGGTTCAGATTTCTTCCCTGGTGAATTTTTCCAAAAGTTTAAGAAAGAAATAATATTAACTGTACACAAATTCTTCTACAAAACAAAATAAAATAACATTTCCCAATTTGTAAAGTCAGATAATCTTAGTGACAAATCTAGACAACGACACTATAAGAACAATCACAGAACAATGGCTTTCATGAATATGCAAAAATCCCAAATAAAATATCACCTCACTTAATGTAAAGATATGTAAAAAAGATAACACAGCACAACCCAGTTTATTTATTCCAGGGTGGGTTAGCATCAAAAAGTCAATTAGTGTGATTAACTACATAAAGAGAAAAAAGGAGAGAAATCATATGTTGTTCTTGATAGAAAAAGTATTGGATAACATTTGTTGTTGTTCAGTTGCTAAGTCGTGTCTGACTCTGTGATCTCATGAATTGTAGCTCGCCAGCTTCCCTATCCTTCACTATCTCCCGGAGTTTGCTCAAACTCATTCAGCATCCATTTACAATAAAAATTCTCAGCAATCTATTAGTAAAAAAAAGAACTAAGGAAAACCTACTGCAAACATCAGTGGTAAAACTGTTATTGCTTTCTACAATACTGTGGTCCTAGGCAGTGCAGAAAGACAAAAAAGAAAAGCCATGAAGTTTAAAAAGGGAAGAAATAAAATAGGTAGAAGACATGACAATGTTTTCAGAATGCTAAACACACACACACAAAACTGCAGAAAATCTATTAGCATTAATAAGCACATCTGGTAAAATTGCTAATTACAAGAACAACATTGTAAAAAGTCAATTCAATGTCTATATATCAGCAAAAAAGAAAAAAGTTTTAAAATTATAATACAGAGATATTAAATATGGAAGAACAAATCTAAAAAGATAAAATCTATATATTCAAAACTATGAAACATCTTTGAGAAAAATTTCAGAATAATTACAAATACGTGAAAGGATGGACACATTTTACTCATGGATTGCATTTAAGTCTTGTCAAGATGGCAGATGATGTATAGATTAAATGCAATCTTGAAAAAATACCAGCAGATTTTTTAAATGGAAATTGATAAGTTGATCCTAATATCTAGTTTGCAAAGCCCAAGAATAGTCAAGACAGTCTTGAACACAAAGCTGGAGAACTTTTATTTCCAAACACCAAGAAATAGTTATTAAACCAATATGATATTAGCTTAAGGACAAAGAGACTAGTGGAACAGAAGAGGGAGTCCGGAAGCACACACACAAATGATGCCATCACCTTGCTGTTGTCCAGTCGCTCAGTCACCTGGCTTATGATAAATGTGACACTTGAGTGTAGTGAGGAAAGCATGGTCTTTTTAAATAAATGGTACTAGGGAAGATCCCCCGGAGGAGGCCATGGCAACCCACTCCAGTATTCTTGCCTGGAGAACCCCATGGACAGAGGGGCCTGAAGCGCTTCTGTCCACAGGGTAGCAAAGAGTCAGACACGACTGAAGCTATTTAGCACACGTCAAACTGATTTTCCTAAGGAAAATACTTAATTTTGACTCCTATACTTCACAGCATAAACAAAAAATAAAGTACAGGTGGATTCTGGATATAAATGTAAAAGACAAAACTAAATCCTTTAGAAGAAAACAGAATATTTTCATTACTTGGAGTACTAGACCAATTTCTTAAGCAGGCCACAATAAGCATGAACCAAGAAGGAAATTTATGATGGACTACAATTATGAGTTTCTATTTATCACAACATAAAGAGAATGAAAAATTAAGCCACCAAATGGGAAAAGACACTTACATCACATAGACCCAGCAAAGATCCACATAGAATGTACAAAGAATTACACAAACAAAACAACAGACACTGCAAATGATAAACCACTTGAACTGGCATGTCACAAAAGAGACTCTCCAGATGGCCAACAGATTTATGGAAAGGTGCTTAACTTCAACAGAGATCAGGGAAATGCAAATTATATAAATCCCCGTGTGACACTCCATCAAACACACCAGACTCGCTAAAGTGAAGACAGAAAAATTTCAAGTGTTAGTTAGGATTAGAGACAGTGGAATTCTCATGCAGTTGACCTTTGAGCAACATGAGTTTGAACTGCATGGGTCCACTTAATGCAGGCTTTTTCACTGAATACAGTACTACACGGGCTTCCCTGGGGGCTCAGATGGTAAAGCGTCTGCCTCCAATGCAGGAGACCTGAGTTCAATCCCTGGGTTGGGAAGATCCCCTGGAGAAAGAAATGACAACCCACTCCAGTATTCTTGTCTGGAAAATTCCATGGACAGAGGAGCCTGGTAGTCTACAGTCCATGGGGTCACAAAGAGTCGGACATGACTGAGCGACTTCACTTTTCACTTTCACAGTACTACACAGTCAGCAGTTGGTAGAATCTGAGAATGCAGAACTGCTGATACAGCCCACTGTGAAGTTACATGCAGATTTTAGGTCATGTTCAGAGTCAGCACCCCTAACTCTATTCCACTGTTCAAGAGTCAACTGTACACTGCTCACTACTATGCAGCCTAGTACAATGCCTTTGGAAAACTGTTGTATCCAGTGAAGCCAAACATTCACATAACATATGACCCAGGATTGCCAGTTCAATTCAGTTTATTCGCTCAGTCGTATCCGACGCTTTGCGACCCATGAACTGCAGCACGCCAGGCTTCCCTGTTCATCACCAACTCCCAGAGTCCACCCAAACCAATGTCCATCGAATCGGTGATGCCATCCAACCATTTCATCCTGTCATCCCCTTCTCCTCCTGCCCTTAATCTTTCCCAGCATTAGGGTCTTTTCAAATGAGTCAGCTCTTTGCATGAGGTGGCCAAAGTATTGGAGTTTCAGCTTCAACATCAGTCCTTCCAACGAAAACGCAGGACTGATCTCCTTTAGGGTGAGCTGGTTGGATCTCCTTGCAGTCCAAGGGACCCTCAAGAGTCTTCTCCAACACCACAGTTCAAAAGCATCAATTCTTCAGTGCTCAGCTTTCTTTAAAGTCCAACTCTCACATCCATACATGACCACTGGAAAAACCATAGCCTTGACTAGACAGACCTTTGTTGGCAATAATATCTCTGCTTTTCAATTTGCTGTCTAGGTTGCACCTAACTTTCCTTCCGAGGAATAAGCGTCTTTTAATCTCATGGCTACAATCACCACCTGCAGTTATTTTTGGAGCCCCCCAAAATAAAGTCAGCCACTGTTTCCCCATCTATTTGGCATGAGGTGATGGGACCGGGTGCCATGATATTAGTTTTCTGAATGTTGAGCTTTAAGCCAACTTTTGCACTCTCCTCTTTCACTTTCATCAAGAGGCTTTTGAGTTCCTCTTCACTTTCTGCCATAAGGGTGGTGTCATCTGCATATCTGAGGTGATTGATATTTCTCCTGGCAATCTTGATTCCACCTTGTGCCTCTTCCAGCCCAGCGTTTCTCATGATGTACTCTGCATAGAAGTTAAATTAGCAGGGTGACAATGTACAACCTTGACGTACTCCTTTTCCTATTTGGAACCAGTCTGTTGTTCTATATCCAGTTTTAACTATTGCTTCCTGACCTGCATACAGGTTTCTCAAGAGGCAGGTCAGGTGGTCTGGTATTCCCATCTCTTTCAGAATTTTCCACAGTTTATTGTGATCCACACAGTCAAAGACTTGGGCATAGTCAATAAAACAGAAATAGATGTTTTTCTGGAACTCTCTTGCTTTTTCCATGATCCAGCAGATGTTGGCAATTTGATCTCTGGTTCCTCTGCCTTTTCTAAAACCAGCTGGAACATCAGGAAGTTCACGGTTCATGTATTGCTGAAGCCTGGCTTGGAGAATTTTGAGCACTACTTTAATAGCATGTGAGATGAACACAATTGTGTGGTAGTTTGAGCATTTTTTGGCATTGCCTTTCTTTGGGATTGGAATGAAAACTGACCTTTTCCAGTCCTGTGGCCACTGCTGAATTTTCCACATTTGCTGGCATATTGAGTGTAGCACTTTCACAGCATCATCTTTCAGGATTTGAAATAGCTCAACTAGAATTCCATCACCTCCACTAGCTTTGTTCATAGTGAGGCTTGCTAAGGCCCACTTGACTTTGCATTCCAGGATGTCTGGCTCTAGGTGAGTGATCACACCATCGTGATTATCTGGATCGTGAAGATCTTTTTTGTACAGTTCTTCTGTGTATTCTTGCCACCTCTTCTGAATATCTTCTGCTTCTGTTGGGTCCATACCATTTCTGTCCTTTATCGAGCCCATCTTTGCATATAATGTTCCCTTGGTATCTCTCATTTTCTTGAAGAGATCTCTAGTCTTTCCCATTCTGTTGTTTTCCTCTATTTCTTTGCATTGATCACTGAAGGCTTTCTTATCTCTTGTTGCTATTCTTTGGAACTCTGCATTCAGATGCTTATATATTTCCTTTTCTCCTTTGCTTTTTGTTTCTCTTCTTTCACAGCTATTTGTAAGGCCTCCCCAGACAGCCTTTTTGCTTTTTTGCATTTCTTTTTCTTGGGGATGGTCTTTATTCCTGTCTCCTGTACAATGTCACTAACCTCCATCCATACTTCATCAGGCACTCTGTCTATCAGATCTAGTCCCTTAAATCTATTTCTCACTTCCACTGTATAGTCATAAGGGATTTGATCTAGGTCATACCTTAATGGTCTAGTGGTTTTCTCCACTTTCTTCAATCTCAGTCTGAATCTGGCAATAAGGAGTTTATGATCCGAGCCACAGTCAGCTCCTGTTCTTGTTTTTGCTGACTGTATAGAGCTTCTCCATCTTTGGCTGCAAAGAATATAATCAATCTGATTTCGGTGCTGACCATCCAGTGATGTCTATGTGTAGAGTCTTTTCGTGTGTTTTTGGAAGAAGGTGTTTACTATCACCAGTGTATTCTCTTGGCAGAACTCTATTAGCCTTTGCCCTGCTTCATTCTGTATTCCAAGGCCAAATTTGCCAGTTACTCCAGGTGTTTCTTGACTTCCTACTTTTGCATTACAGTCCCCTATAATGAAAAGGGCATCTTTTTGGGGTGTTAGTTCTAGAAGGTCTTGTAGGTCTTCGCAGAACTGTTCAACTTCAGCTTCTTCAGCATTACTGGTCCAGGCATAGACTTGGATTATCGTGATAATGAGTGATTTGCCTTGGAAATGAACAGAGATCATTCTGTCGTTTTTGAGATTGCATCCAAGTACTACATTTTGGACTATTTTGTTGACCATGATGGCTACTCCATTTCTTCTAAGGGATTCCTGCCTAGAGTAGTAGATATAATGGTCATCTGAGTTAAATTCACCCATTCCAGTCCATCTTATTTCACTGATTCCTGGAATGTCGCCGCGCTTGTAGGTACATATATTCATCAAAATACATATTCATGAATATTCAGTTAGTAATAGTCAAAGAGTGAAAACAATGCAACTGTCCTATTAGGCAGAATGGGTAAACTGTGGTATATTCACATCACAGACGGGATTTGTTGAGTTTTGCCTCATTGTGAATTTGAAATGAATGGAATAATACGTACCTTTTTCTATTTATTTTGCTCAACGTTATGTTTGAGAGATTCATCCTTTTTGTTGCACATAGCTGTAATTTAATGTTCAATGCTGTATCAAATTCAAAAAGAGGCAAAACTAATGGTGCTGAAAGCTAGAACTATGTAGTAACTGAAAGAAGGGAAGGAAGAGATTTCTGGGGCTTTGGGTAGTGTTCTCTTTTGTTAGTAATATTGTATTTCCAGGACTCAATTATCTTCAAACTCGAAGTTTGTACCTTTTGTCACCTTCACCTTTTTGCTAACCTCCCACCAACCTGTTCTCTGTGTTCGTGGGTATGGTTACTTTAAGATTCCACATATAAGTGGGGTCACATAGTACTTGTCTTTCCCTGACTTACTTCACTTAGCATAATGCCCTCAAGGTCTATCCATGTTGTGGCAAATGGCAGGAGTCCCCCTTTGTTATGGCTGAATAATTTTCAATTGTGTATACACACCACATTTTCTTTATGCATTCATCATCTGATGGGCACTTAGATTCTTTCCATGTCTTGCCTATTCCAAGTAATGCTGCAATCATCATGCAAGTGCAGGTACCTTTCTGAAACAATGATTTTGTTTCCTTTGGGTAATGTGGTTTTTTCTTGAACCGGGTGCTGGATATAAAGCTCTGTTCTTTTTGCAAAAAAAAATCATTGTACACTTATGCTGTGTGTACTTTTCTATATGCATATGATACATCAATAAAAATCTACATTTAAAAATGGAAGCAAAGTGTAGCTAGAAACAAGGCTAAATACATCACTATGGTGTTCTACATGTTTCAGAGGTTGGTCACAGATTTAACACTGCTGCTGCTATGTCGCTTCAGTCGTGTCCGACTCTGAGCAAACCCATAGACAGCAGCCCACCAAGCTCCTCTGTCCCTGGGATTCCCGAGACAAGAATACTGGAGTGGGCTGCCATTTCCTTCTTCAATGCATGCTGCTGCTGCTGAGTCACTTCAGTCGTGTCTGACTCTGTGCAACCCTGTAAACAGCAGCCCTCGAGGCTCCTCTGTCCACAGGAGTCTCCAAGCAAGAATGCTGGAGTGGGTTGCCATTTCCTTCTCCTGATTTAACACTAAGATTTCTAATAGCTGTATGAGAAAAAGAGAAGTTGCCAGCTACACATTCATTTGTGCCCAGTAGATATAAGTAGATCAACTGCCTAAAGATACAACTCTTGGCACTAAAAAAAAAAAAAAAAAGACATATTTCTCATAGACATCTTCACAAAAAGAAGACATTTTTTGACATAATAAACAATGTTCTTGACAACAATTTCAAGAAGATCCTCTGAAGGCTTCCTCTGGTGACACTCGATGTAGGCTGCTGGAATCTTACCAAAGCAAAACGGGGAAAAAGCAACTGGAGATGGGACAGGGCAAAGCGATGCAACCTACACACTCAGCTGCTCTCTGGGCGGACCCAGGGATCTAGTTTATAAACCTGTAATCACTAGGATCACCTATGATTAGGGCTCTAAGACTCTTTAGAAATGATACTGAATCTTCTCCAAAGCCATACAGTAACAAGTAATGTAGATCAAAGTCCCAACCGAAAGTTCTACTATGTATAGCATTGATTAAAAAAGCTTTAGCCAAAAATATAATCACGATAGGCAAGGTATGAACAACCTGCTAAAGCATTCTCAAGCAAATAGTAACAAGGAAAGTAAGTCACTGCACTTAAAGTTATTTAGATGATTATATCACCAATGATATTCAGTAATATTTCACATATCTGCATTTCAACTACCTTGTTCAAGTACAGGAATATATCTTTTTTTCCCCTGATTATTCAGCACCAGACATTAAGAGGTTCAGAGTGCTAAAGGTCACTCACTGAACTTAAGTGCTTCAGTGCTTTTTTTTTTTTAAACTCTGGATAAATTTACTTATCTGCTTTCCTAGTTCACAACCAACTATAACGAACACTAAGTCAGGATGGGAAGCACAGAGGAAAGAGCTGGTAGAAACAGGCAGGGGTGCAGGAAATAACTGCTAACTTGGTAGGAAGAGCCAGCAAATGCAAAAGCAGACCAAGAACACCAAACACACCATGGGGCCATGTAGCAAACAGCTCTGTGTACCTCAGGAGTCTCCAAGGGCAACCACTGCACAGGGTATATTCACAGAAACAGATCCACAGTAAAGTCACTTTTAAGGATTCTATGCAGAGTCTTTTTAAATAAGGTAGGGAAATGCAGAATGCTTTTTAAAAAGCAGTTTATCCACAATGCTTAAAATAGTATTCTTTACTGTAATATAAATCTGAACACTTAAGATTGTAAGCTTCAGTTAAACAGAAGACTGCACTCCACAAAAATTGCTGAGTAAAGCACTGCAGTTGACTGGAGAATTTTAACTCAAACACTAGTTACAAGAAAAATAGGAACATCTCATTTCCCAAACACTTTGAGAAAATGAGGCGCTATTCAAATGGGGTTATCTGAATTAATATTCAAGTTATCAAATAGTATCTTGACCCATAGAAAACTAAGAATGATGTACACGTTATTGAAAGTACTTTAATTTTGAAAATCATCATTTGTCTCTACTATGTTTACTTCATCACACTATCTCCTTCAATCTTTCATTAGTCCTTTCCATACACAAGACAGGGAAGTTACAGCTTTATGTAGGGAGTTTCTCTTAATGTATTAGTTTAGAAGTTTGCCAAGTGTCATTTTAAAATATTTATGCACCTATATTTAAATGTATATCTTAATAATTTTCATAAACTTTTATTGACCCACGGAAAGAGAACTTATATTTTAATTCTCCTTGTCACCAGAACTAAAAAGAAAGGAATATGTAAGTTTTTTCAACAACCTATGAAGCTTAAATTCAAAATTCTCCAAGCCAGACTTCAGCAATATGTGAACCGTGAACTTCTAGATGTTCAAGCTGGTTTTAGAAAAGGCAGAGGAACCAGAGATCAAATTGCCAACATCTGCTGGATCATGGAAAAAGCAAGAGAGTTCCAGAAAAACATCTATTTCTGCTTTATTGACTATGCCAAAGCCTTTGACTGTGTGGATCACAATAAACTGTGGAAAATTCTGAAAGAGATGGGAATACCAGACCACCTGACCACTCCACTCTGGGAGTTGGTGATGGACAGGGAGGCCTGGAGTGCTGCAATTCATGGGGTCACAGAGTCGGACACGACTGAGCGACTGAAGTGAACTGACTGATGAAGCTTAAAAATGTAACTAGTACCTGATTTTCTATGATGAAAAATGCAGGTTAAAAATCCTCAAGGATTTTAACAATTTTTATAAATGGTAGAGAATGCAGAGAAAATACTAGTTTGTACATAGAAATGTCAGTTTATGAATATTTTAGAGTTGAATGTGGAACATTTAGAGACTTTGATCTATTTTCTATCACAATCTGTAAAAAAAAATGATTAAAGACTAATTTGCTGAGATAGTACTACTAAGTGTTTTTAGTCTACAATATATCAATGTTCATGAAACACTGATGAAATAATTTCACACAGAATCACAATGAACCAAAATTCAATTCCTGATTATCCTACCTAACCAAATAACTCACTCCCAAACTTCAAACTGTAACACTATTCTTAATATGAGGCCTTTTTAAACCAAAAGAATTGTGTGGTTATGTAACAAGGCTGTAAACCTAAACTGAGAGTATGCCAAAACTGTTTCAGTTCAGTCGCTCAGTCGTGTCCAACTCTTTGTGACCCCATGCATCGCAGCATCCAGGCCTCCCTGTCCATCACCAACTCCCGGAGTTCACTCAGACTCATGTCCATCAAGTCAGTGATGCCATCCAGCCATCTCATCCTGGCCGTCCCCTTCTCCTCCTGCCTCCAATCCCTCCCACCAGCAGAGTCTTTTCCAATGAGTCAACTCTTCGCATGAGGTGGCCAAAGTACTGGAGTTTCAGCTTTAGCATCATTCCTTCCAAAGAAATCCCAGGGCTGATCTCCTTGCAGTCCAAGGGACTCTCAAGAGTCTTCTCCAGCACCACAGTTCAAAAGCATCAATTCTTCGGTGCTCAGCCTTCTTCACAGTGCAACTCTCACATCCATACATGAAAAGCATTACTATGTAAGTATTGATGCATATCACCTGTACTGATTAACCTACAAAGAACTTAAACAGGTTAAAATATCTTCCCACCCTCAACTAACACATATACCAGAACGCTAGTCAGGGGTAGGGGGAGTTTGTTTTGGTTTGGCTTTCTATACTGTTCCATTTTTCCAGAATACCAGTAGAGAATTAGGGTATCACAATATAGAAAGCACAATTCAAAATGTTTTTGTTTACAGAGAAAAAGCACATGCCTCATCTAGCTACCATTCAGCATATGTCTACCATTACCCTGCTTATGTTTGGAGAAATTCAAAACTAAGTATGAACCAACCCATTCTGCTTAAACGAGCTCTAGCTTTTCTTTTTGTTTTTTAACTACTTTTAGGGCTGTCAGTGAAAATTACCAATGATTCTGTCCAAGATTATTTTACAGATGAGGAAACTGAAAAACAGACTTGTTAAAGGACACAATCAATAATGACAAAGTAAACTTAGAAATGATTTATATTTTCACTAAACCAGCTTCTTCCCAACTTAAATACGAAATCACGTCTGATCTGCTACATAAAAATTTTAAAATAAATTAATGAACAGATGTGGGTGAGATACCCAGGTTCTGGTAATTCTGAAAGAGAAAAAAGCAACAGAAATTCACAAATACTGATTTGTTTCTTTTGCAGAATTCAAAGTGAGGATACTTAAAACACTCAAATGGCCTACAATGACTTTCTCCCCAAAACTAAAAGCCTTTAGACAGAATCAAATAGATTTCATTACTAGAAAAGGATAATAATTGATATACACCAACTATTTGAACATGAAGAACACTGTTAGTAACATTATCCACATAAATAAATACACAAGTTGAAATCTAAGCCAGAAACTGAAAAGAAAGAGGAGAGTGAAATAGTTGGCTTAAAGCTCAACATTCAGAAAACGAAGATCATGGCATCTGGTCCCATCACTTCATGAGAAATAGATGGAGAAACAGTGGAAACAGTGTCAGACTTTATTTTTTGGGGCTCCAAAATCACTGCAGATGGTGACTGCAGCCATGAAATTAAAAGACGCTTACTCCTTGGAAGAAAAGTTATGACCAACCTAGATAGCATATTCAAAAGCAGAGACATTACTTTGCTGACTAAGGTCCGTCTGGTCAAGGCTATGGTTTTTCCAGTGGTCATGTATGGATGTGAGAGTTGGGCCGTGAAGAAAGCTGAGCGCTGAAGAATTGATGCTTTTGAACTGTGGTGTTGGAGAAGACTCTTGAGAGTCCCTTGGACTGCAAGAAGATCCAACCAATCCATTCTGAAGGAGATCAGCCCTGGGTGTTCTTTGGAAGGAATGATGCTAAAGCTGAAA
>SJYQ01093550.1:292736-319417 GCA_006410935.1 Redunca redunca | reverse complement strand
TGTTCGTAGTGATGCTTTCTAAGGCCCACTTGACTTCACATTCCGGGATGTCTGACTCTAGGTGAGTGATCACACCATCGTGATTATCTGGGTCATGAAGATCTTTTTTGTACAGTTCTTCTGTGTATCCTTGCCACCTCTTCCGAATATTTTCTGCTTCTGTTAGGGCCATACCATTTCTGTCCTTTATCGAGCCCATTTTTGCATGAAATATTCCCTTGGTATCTCTCATTTTCTTGAAGAGATCTCTAGTCTTTCCCACTCTGTTCTTTTCCTCTATTTCTTTGCATTGATCGCTGAAGAAGGCTTTCTTATCTCTCCCTGCTATTCTTTGGAACTCTGCATTCAGATGCTTATATCTTTCCTTTTCTCCTATGCTTTTCGCTTCTCTTCTTTTCACAGCTATTTGTAAGGCCTCTCCAAACAGCCATTTTGCTTTTTTGCATTTCTTTTCCATGGCGATGGTCTTGATACCTGTCTCCTGTACAATGTCACAAACCTCACTCCATAGTTCATCAGGCACTCTATATATCAGATCTAGGCCCTTAAATCTATTTCTCACTTCCACTGTATAATCATAAGGGATTTGATTTAGGTCATACCTGAATGGTCTAGCGGTTTACCCTACTTTCTTCATTTTAAGTCTGAGTTTGATAAATAAAGAGTTCATGATCTGAGCCACAATCAGCTCCTGGTCTTGTTTTTGTTGACTGTATAGAGCTTCTTGATCTTTGGCTGCAAAGAATATAATCAATCTGATTTTGGTGTTGACCATCTGATGATGTCCATGTCTCTAGTCTTCTCTTGTGTTGTTGGAAGAGGGTGTTTGCTATGACCAGTGCATTTTCTTGGCAAAACTCTATTAGTCTTTGCCCTGCTTCATTCCGCATTCCAAGGCCAAATTTTCCTGTTACTCCAGGTGTTTCTTGACTTCCTGCTTTTGCATTCCAGTCCCCTATAATGAAAAGGACATCTTTTTTGAGTGTTAGTTCTAAAAGGTCTTGTAGGTCTTCATAAAACCATTCAACTTCAGCTTCTTCAGCGTTACTGGTTGGGGCATAGACTTGGATTACCGTGGTATTGAATGGTTTGCCTTGGAAATGAAAAGAGATCATTCTGTTGTTTTTGAGATTGCATCCAAGTACTGCATTTCAGACTCTTTTGTTTACCATGATGGCTACTCCATTTCTTCTGAGGGATTCCTGCCCGCAGTAATAGATATAATGGTCATCTGAGTGAAATTCACCCATTCCAGTCCATTTTAGTTCGCTAATCCCTAGAATGTCGACATTAACTCTTGCCATCTCTTGTTTGACCACTTCCAATTTGCCTTGATTCATGGACCTGACATTCCAGGTTCCTATGCAATATTGCTTTTTATAGCATCAGACCTTGCTTCTATCACCAGTCACATCTACAACTGGGTATTGTTTTTGCTTTGGCTCCATCCCTTCATTCTTTCTGGAGTTATTTCTCCACTGATCTCCAGTAGCATATTGGGCACCTACTGACCTGGGGAATTCCTCTTTAAGTATCCTACCATTTTGCCTTTTCATACTGTTCATGGTGTTCTCAAGGCAAGAATACTGAAGTTGTTTGCCACTCCCTTCTCCAGTGGACCACATCATGTCAGACCTCTCCACCATGACCCACCCATCTTGGGTTGCCCCGCGGGCATGGCTTAGTTTCATTGAGTTAGACAAGGCTGTGGTCCTAGTGTGATTAGATTGACTAGTTTTCTGTGAGTATGGTTTCAGTGTGTCTGCCCTCTGATGCCCTCTTGCAACACCTACCATCTTACTTGGGTTTCTCTTACCTTGGGCGTGGAGTATCTCTTCACATTTGACATTATTTTACTCTAATTTTACAGTTTTGGTGGCTCCAAAACCATTAAACTTTCAGCTCAAGGTGCTGACATTTCTGTGAAAGAATATTATAAAATAGATACGTAGATATAGTGTAAGTATCTCCGTACTTCTTGTATATTATACAAAGTACTACAGGAGGTTCTGTTACTGTATGTTGAATGCTTTTAAAACAGAGCTTTGTATATTAAAGCTGTAAATTACTAATTTCCAAGATTGTAAAAAATTTGAAATCATCAGGGCAAAGACTGAGCCCTTTCATCCATTCAGCCTAATCACAATATTAATAGAATGAAAATACCCTGTAGAAAAAAACTGTCACAACTAATTTATTACAATAAATATTCAGACATTAAAATTATAATAAACAATGTAGACTTTAAATATGATCTTTCACATAAAAGTAGGAGGTTTTTCCAGGTCAGTGCACTGGTTGCCAAACATTTCTCGTCTGCTCTGTGATGAATGACATAGAGGCTTGTAAGGAAGCTTATCCTACTCAAATCGAAATTGTTATTTAACTACAAATGAAAACTGCATAGAGAAAAGAATGGGAAGTTATCATTTATCAAGAAAATTCCATGCTGGTTTGTCCTGCAGGAGGGAGAGAACACACATGTCTGAAACAGTTATCAGGAAGACAAAACTGAGTGGTCACGTCAAATAGAGAAAAATGAGATGTCGTTATTCTTAAAATAGGCTTCCTAGCCTTTCAAGTACATTTTCATGTTACTTGTACTACAAATTTACAGTTATGACTGAAGACTTAGTAAAACTCCATCTTACATGATTAGGTAATAATGTTATTTTCCAAAAGCTACCTTTACTGGGATTCTGTTGATGGCATTTACTGCACAAGATTTCACTTAAACCTTCTTTTCTATGCACAGCATGTCATTAAACTGCCACGTGCCGGCCTTATTTGATGAAGCTTTTTTCTTAATTACCTTGAACTATATGTTGTGGGTCTCATTCTTTCTTCAGATCACTAATCTGGGAGATAATAAATCATTATATTCCTGTGCAAAGTACAATACTACTATAGAAGCACATGAGTTTTCATATTATGTTTTGAACTATTTTGACACCTATTGCAATTCTTTATTAATCCAAGAATTGGCACAAAGGTTATTCAGAAATGTAAAAAGACACAGTAAAAATAATGAGAACAGTAAATGCCAAATTTAACCTACAAGGACGCCATAGAACTCAATGGGTAGATTATACTCATTCATCATTTCCCCAATCTCCTTGTTTTCCCCACCAAAAAAGACAAAGAAAAAATTTAGGAAGGCAAAATTCCAATTGTAAGACATAAAATGTCCCCAAATCTAAAATATTATAAGCCAGAGAGATTACCAAATCATTTATAATCTCAAAGAAGTGGACTTTCTATGTATACCCAAGCCCAGCACATACAGAAAAGATTGATAAAACTGAAGACACAACTTTTTTTAATCTATGAAGCAAGTTTCATCATAAACACAAAAGAAAAGTAACAGACTGAGAAAACATATTTGAAATTCACATCATGGACAAAAAGCTAATTTCCTTTTATGCACAACGTTCCTGCAGATCGATAAGCACTGTTTCAGTAGAATTATGAAGGTGGAAGCCAAGTAGGAGACTAAAAGAGTGGGAACTGAGAATCACACAATTAAAAAATATATATTTTTTACTTTACAATATTGTATTGGTTTTGCCATACATCAACATGAATCCGCCATGGGTGTACACATATTCCCCATTCTGAACCCCCTTCCCACCTCCCTCCCAATACCATCCCTTTGGGTCATCCCAGTGCACCAGCCCCTAGCATCCTGTATCATGCATTGAACCTGGACTGGAGATTTGTTTCACATATGATATTATACATATTTCAATGCCATTCTCCCCAATCATCCCACCCTCTCCCTCTCCCATAGAGTCCAAAAGACTGTTCTATACATCTGTGTCTCTTTTGCTGTCTCGCATACAGGGTTATCATTACCATCTTTCTAAATTCCATATATATGCGTTAGTATACTGTATTGGTGTTTTTTTCTTTCTGGCTTACTTCACTCTGTATAATAGGCTTTAGTTTCATCCACCTCATTAGAACTGATTCAAATGTATTCTTTTTAATGGCTGAGTAATACTCCATTGTGTATATCTACCATAGCTAGGTTGCTTCCATATCTTGGCTATTATAAACAGTGCTGTGATGAACATTGGGGTACACATGTCTCTTTCAATTCTGGTTTCTTCAGTCACACAATTCTTTTTAAAGGTTATTGTAAAGGGGGAGAAAAGGGGAAGTGACATAGGGAAATGTTGAGTAAAGGGATGTTGGTATTCTATCCCTACTGTTGTGTTGTTTTTCTGTTGTGTTGTTTGTTTTCATGGAAATGACGTGAGCACATTTTAAAGCTGATGGAATGAATCCACTGGTAAGGAAATGTTAGTAATGGAAGAGAGGAAAAATGATCAGAAGTGAGAATATGGAAAACCAATGGGATCCAACGCATAGGCAGATGGATTGAGCTTTGGTTAAAGATACTAATTCTCAGGTGTAACCATAGAGAAATGTGGGAGCCCAGGTGCAAACATAAGTAATTTTAAGCTTTTATTATTAGAAAGATAAGGAAGTTCCTATCTGGTAACTTCTGCTTTAAGTCAAAATAGAATACAAAGCCACTGGTTGAAAAATTCAAACAATCCATCTTATACTGAATGGTGAAACAAGTTGACTAATGAAGTTTAGGACTCCTTGTCAGGGTCTGAGGACCAATTTAAGATTGATGAGGGCTTCCCTGGTGCCTCAGATAGTAAAGAATCTTCTGCAGTGCAGGAGACCCAGTTGGATCCCTGAGTTGGGAAAATCCCCTGGAGAAGGGAATGGCAACCCACTCCACTATTCTTGCCTGGAGAATTCCATGGATAGAGGAGCCTGGTGGGCTACACAGTCCATAGGGACGCAAAACCAGGCACAACGAATGACTAATAGATTTTCTTTTAAGGATCGTGACGATGAACTTATAGTGAGCCCTATCTATCCTATTGCGTGATTTTCCTTGATATTGTTAGTGTCATAGTCATCTGAGGCTGCCATAACAAACACCATAGTCTGGAAGGCTTAAATGACGCAGATCTATTTTCTCAAAGTTACAGAGGCTAAGTCCAAGATCAAAGTACCAGTCAGTTTGGTTCCTGGTGAAAACTCTTTTTGGCTGTAGATGGTGCCATCTCCCTGTGTGCTCACAAGACCTCTTTGTGTGCAGAAGGTGGGGTAGTGGATGAGAGAGAGCAAATTCTTTGGTGGTGTCTCTTCTAAAGAAGGGCACTAATCCATCATTAGGGCCCATCCTCATGACCTCATCTAACCCTAATAACTTCCTAGAGGCTCCATCTCCAATACGGTCACATTGGGAGGGTAGGGCCTCAGTGTATGAGTCTTGGGGAACACAACATTCAGTCCGGATGATTAGGCTGCTGGCATGGAAGTAATAAGGGAAATGTTGATTTTATGCAGGAATGACATTTTTATGAGAGCATAAAAGGAAAAGGCAGAAATACAAGGAAATTTGGGATATTAACAGTATGATTATAAAGAGATTCTTAAAGCATTTTACACCAGACACAGAGGAAAAGATGAAAAGAGAAATGATGAGTTGGGGTAGAAAAGAAAGATCAAAGGACTGGATGATCATTTTTTTAGCTTGTTCTTGCCCTGTTTATAGTGCCTATAGAGTTATAGAATAGAGAGAAGTTGAAAATGTTTTATTCAAATAATATTCATCATTATTTTTCCTTACTGGTTTTTCCCTGGGTCATTTTAGAATGGCCTTTGCCACTCACAAGAATATACAGAAATTTTATGGTTTCTTTTTATATAAAAAACAGTCCATCTATTTTTTTATTTAAAAACTTATTTCTGTAAAAATTTATAGGTGCTATGGCTCCAGGAAGACAGATATCACTTTCATTACATTTAACATCTAGCACATTGTTTTTAATATCCTAAAATATTTTTAATGAAAAGTTCATCTATATGGAATATATGAATGTGTGAAATTAGGATATATGTTTATTTTTTCCAAATGATTAGCCATTTGTCTGTTTACTTATTAAATGATTAATCTTTTCCCTACTGATTTGAAATGTTAAATTTGCCAACATCTACTTCTCCTTTATTGACTATGCCAAAGCTTTAACTGTGTGGATCAAAACAAACTGTGGAAAATTCTTTTTTTTTTTTTAAATTTTACTTTATTTTAATTTACAATACTATATTGGTTTTGCCATGCGTCAACATGAATACACCACAGGTGTACATGTGTTCCCAATCCTGAACCCCCCTCCCACCTCCCTCCCCAAACCATCTCTCTGGGTCATCCCAGTGCACCAGCCCCAAGCACCCTGTATCCTGCATCAAACCTGGACTGGAGATTCGTTTCTTATATGATATTGTACATGTTTCAATGCCATTCTCCCAAATCATTGCACCCTCTCCCTCTCCCACAGAGTCCAAAAGACTGTTGTATACATCTGTGTCTCTTTTGCTGTCTCGCATACAGGGTTATCATTACCATCTTTCTAAATTTCATATATATGCGTTAGTATACTGTATTGGTGTTTATCTTTCTGGCTTACTTCACTCTGTATAATAGGCTCCAGTTTCATCCACTTCATTAAAACTGATTCAAATGTGTTCTTTTTAATGGCTGAGTAATACTCCATTGTGTATATGTAAAACAGCATTCTTATCCATTCATCTGCTGATGGACATCTAGGTTGCTTCCATGTCCTGGCTATTATAAACAGTGCTGTGATGACCATTGGGGTACACGTGTCTCTTTCAATTCTGGTTTCCTCAGTGTGTATGCCCAGCAGTGGGATTGCTGGGTCATAAGGCAGTTCTATTTGCAATTTTTTAAGGAATCTCCACACTGTTCTCCATAGTGGCTGTACTAGTTTGCATTCCCACCAACAGTGTAAGAATGTTCCCTTTTCTCCACACCCTCTCCAGCATTTATTGCTTGTAGACTTTTGGATAGCAGCCATTCTGACTGGCGTGGTTTTGATTTGCATTTCTCTGACTGGTGTGGTTTTGATTTGCATTTCTCTGATTTAACTTACATGCAGAGTACATCATGAGAAACGCTGGACTGGGAGAAACACAAGCTGGAATCAAGATTGCCAGGAGAAATATCAATAACCTCAGATATGCAGATGACACCACCCTTATGGAAGAAAGTGAAGAGGAACTCAAAAGCCTCTTGATGAAAGTGAAAGAGGAGAGTGAAAAAGTTGGCTTAAAGCTCAACATTCAGAAAACGAAGATCATGGCGTCCAGTCCCATCACTTCATGAGAAATAGATGGGGAAACAGTGGAAACAGTGTCAGACTTTATTTTGGGGGGCTCCAAAATCACTGCAGATGGTGACTGCAGCCATAAAAATGCTTACTCCTTGGAAGAAAAGTTATGGCCAACATAGATAGCATATTCAAAATCACAGACATTACTTTGCCAACTAAGGTCCAGCTAGTCAAGGCTATGGTTTTTCCAGTGGTCATGTATGGATGTGAGAGTTGGAATGCGAAGAAGGCTGAGCACCGAAGAATAGATGCTTTTGAAGTGTGGTGTTGGAGAAGACTCTTGAGAGTCCCTTGGACTACAAGGAGATCCAACCAGTCCATTCTGAAGATCAACCCTGGGATTCCTTTGGAAGGAATGATGTTAAAGCTGAAACTCCAGTACTTTGGCCACTTCATGCAAAGAGTTGACTCACAGCAAAAGACTCTGATGCTGAGATATTGGGGGCAGGATAAGAAGGGGATGACAGAGGATGAGATGGCTGGATGGCATCACTGACTCGATGGATGTGAATCTGAGTGACCTCTGGGAGTTGGTGATGGACAGGAAGGCCTGGCGTGCTGCTATTCATGGGGTCGCAAAGAGTTGGACACGATTGAGTGACTGAACTGAACTGAACTGAACTGATAATGAGTGATGTTGAGCATCTTTTCATGTGTTTGTTAGCCATCTGTATGTCTTCTTTGGAGAAATATCTATTTAGTTCCTTGACCCATTATTTGATTGGGTCATTCATTTTTCTGGAATTTAGATGCAGGAGTTGCTTGTATATTTTTGAGATTAGCTGTTTGTCAGTAGCTTCATTTGCTATTATTTTCTCCCATTCTAAAGGCTGTCTTTTTACCTTGCTTATAGTTTCCTTTGTTCGGGAGAAGCTTTTAATTTTAATTAGATCCCATTTGTTTATTTTTACTTTTATATCCAGTATTCTGGGAAGTTGGGTCATAGCGGATCCTGCTGTTATTTATATCAGAGAGTGTTTTGCCTATGTTCTCCTCCAGGATTTTTATAGTTTCTGGTCTTACATTTAGATCTTTAATCCATTTTGAGTTTATTTTTGTGTATGGTGTTAGAAAGTGTTCTAGTTTCATTCTTTTACAAGTGGTTGACCTGTTTTCCCAGCACNATGTTGAGCATCTTTTCATGTGTTTGTTAGCCATCTGTATGTCTTCTTTGGAGAAATATCTATTTAGTTCCTTGACCCATTATTTGATTGGGTCATTTATTTTTCTGGAATTTAGATGCAGGAGTTGCTTGTATATTTTTGAGATTAGCTGTTTGTCAGTAGCTTCATTTGCTATTATTTTCTCCCATTCTAAAGGCTGTCTTTTTACCTTGCTTATAGTTTCCTTTGTTCGGGAGAAGCTTTTAATTTTAATTAGATCCCATTTGTTTATTTTTACTTTTATATCCAGTATTCTGGGAAGTTGGGTCATAGCGGATCCTGCTGTTATTTATATCAGAGAGTGTTTTGCCTATGTTCTCCTCCAGGATTTTTATAGTTTCTGGTCTTACATTTAGATCTTTAATCCATTTTGAGTTTATTTTTGTGTATGGTGTTAGAAAGTGTTCTAGTTTCATTCTTTTACAAGTGGTTGACCTGTTTTCCCAGCACTACTTGTTAAAGAGATTGTCTTTAATCCATTGTATATTCTTGCCTCTTTTGTCGAAGATAAGGTGTCCATAGGTGTGTGGATTCATCTCTGGGTTTTCTATTTTATTCCATTGATCTATATTTCTGTCTTTGTGCCAGTACCATACTTTCTTGATGACTATGGCTTTGTAGTAGAGCCTGAAGTCAGGCAGGTTGATTCCTCCAGCTCCATTCTTCTTTCTCAAGATTGCTTTGGCTATTCAAAGTTTTTTTGTATTTCCATACAAGTTGTGAAATTATTTGTTCTAGCGCTGTGAAAAATACCTCTGGTAGCTTGATAGGGATTGCATTGAGTCTGTAGATTGCTTTGGATAGTATACTCATTTTCACTATATTGATTCTTCCGATCTATGAAGATGGTATATTTCTCCAACTATTAGTGTCCTCTTTGATTTCTTTCACCAGAGTTTTATAGTTTTCTATATATAGGTCTTTAGTTTGTTTAGGTAGATATATTCCTAAGTATTTTATTCTTTTCGTTGCAATGGTGAATGCAATTGTTTCTTTAATTTCTTTTTCTACTTTCTCATTATTAGTGTATAGGAATGCAAGGCATTTCTGTGTGTTGATTTTATATCCTGCAACTTGACTATACTCATTGATTAGCTCTAGTAATTTTCTGGTGGAGTCTTTAGGGTTTTCTATGTAGAAGATCATGTCATCTGCAAACAGTAAGAGTTTTACTTCTTCTTTCTTTTTCTGCTCTGATTGCTGTGGCCAAAACTTCCAGAACTATGTTAAATAGTAGCAGTGAAAGTGGGCACCCTTGTCTTGTTCCTGACTTTAGGGGAAATGCTTTCAATTTTGCACCATTGAGGATAATGTTTGCTGTGGGTTTGTCATATGTAGCTTTTATTATGTTGAGATATGTTCCTTCTATTCCTGCTTTCTGGAGAGTTTTTATCATAAATGGATGTTGAATTTTGTCAAAGTCTTTCTCTGCATCTATTGAGATAATCATATGGCTTTTATTTTTCAGTTTGTTAATGTGTTGTATTACATTGATTGATTTGCGGATATTGAAGAATCATTGCATCCCTGGGATGAAGCCCACTTGGTCATGGTGTATGATCTTTTTAATGTGTTGTTGGATTCTGATTGCTAGAATTTTGTTAAGGATTTTTGCATCTATGTTCATCAGTGATATTGGTCTGTAGTTTTCTTTTTTGTGGCATCTTTGTGGCATTTTTTGTATTAGGGTGATGGTAGCTTCATAGAATGAGTTTGGAAGTTTCCCTTCCTCTGCAATTTTCTGGAAGAGTGTGAGTAGGATAGATGTTAGCTCTTTTCTAAAATTTTCGTAGAATTCAGCTGTGAAGCCGTCTGGACCTGGGCTTTTGTTGGCTGGAAGATTTCTGATTTCAGTTTCAATTTCTGGGCTTGTGATGGGTCTATTATGATTTTCTATTTCTTCCTGGTTCAGTTTTGGAAAGTGGTACTTTTCTAAGAATTTGTCCATTTCTTCCATGTTGTCCATTTTATTGGCATATAATTGCTGATAGTAGTCTCTTATGATCCTTTGTATTTCTGTGTTGTCGGTTGTGATCTCTCCATTTTCATTTCTAATTTTATTGATTTGATTTTTCTCCCTTTGTTTCTTGATGAATCTGGCTAATGATTTGTCAATTTTATTTATATTCTCAAAGAACAGCTTTTGGCTTTGTTGATTTTTGCTATGGACTCTTTTGTTTCTTTTGCATTTATTTCTGCCCTAATTGTTAAGATTTCTTTCCTTCTCCTAACTCTGGGATTCTCCACTTCTTCCTTTTCTAGTTGCTTTAGGTGTAGAGTTAGATTATTTATTTGACTTTTTTTTGTTTCTTGAGGTATGCCTATATTGCTACGAACTTTCTCCTTAGCACTGCTTTTACAGAGTCCCACAAGTTTTGGGTTATTTTGTTTTCAGTTTCATTCCTTTCTATGCATATTTTGATTTATTCTGTGGCGTGTTGTTCAGCCTCCATATGTTGGAATTTTTAAGAGTCTTTCTCCTTTAATTGAGATCTAATCTTACTGCATTGTGGTCAGAAAAGATGCTTGGAATGATTTCAATTTTTTTTTTAATTTACCAAGATGTGATCTATCCTGGAGAAGGTTCCGTGTGCACTTGAGAAAAAGGTCAAATTCATTGGTTTGGGGTGAAATGTCCTATGCATATCAATTAGGTCTAACTGGTCTATTGTATCATTTAAAGTTTGTGCTTCCTTGTTAATTTTCTGTTTAGTTGATCTATCCAAAGTTGTGAGTGGGATATTAAAGTCTTCATACTTGTTAGCTTTTGTCTTACATATTATGGTGCTCCTATGTTGGGTGCATATATATTTACAATTGTTATATCTTCTTCTTGGATTGATCCTTTGATCATTGTGTAGTGTCCTTCTTTGTCTCTTTTCTCAGCCTTTGTTTTAAAGTCTATTTTATCTGATATGAGTACTGCTACTCCTGCTTTCTTTTGGTCTCTATTTGCGTGGAATATCTTTTTCCAGCCCTTCACTTTCAGTCTGCATGTGTCCCTTGTTTTGAGGTGGGTCTCTTGTAGGCAGCATATATAGGGGTCTTGTTTTTGTATCCATTCAGCCAGTCTTTGTCTTTTGGTTGGGGCATTCAACCCATTTACGTTTAAGGTAATTATCGATGAGTATGATCCCATTGCCATTTACTTTATTGTTTTGGGTTCGGGTTTATACACCCTTTTTGTGTTTCCTGTCTAGAGAGTATCCTTTAGCATTTGTTGGAGAGCTGGTTTGGTGGTGCTGAATTCTCTCAACTTTTGCTTGTCTGGAAAGCTTTTGATTTCTCCTTCATATTTGAATGAGATCCTTGCTGGGTACAGTAATCTGGGCTGTAGGTTATTTTCTTTCATCACTTTAAGTATGTCTTGCCATTCCCTCCTAGCCTGAAGAGTTTCTATTGAAAGATCAGCTGTTATCCTTATGGGAATCCCCTTGTGTGTTATTTGTTGTTTTTCCCTTGCTGCATTTAATATTTGTTCTTTGTGTTTGATCTTTGTTAATTTGATTAATAAGAAGGCTGAGCGCCGAGGAATTGATGCTTTTGAACTGTGGTGTTGGAGAAGACTCTTGAGAGTCCCTTGGACTGCAAGGAGATCCAACCAGTCGATTCTGAAGGAGATCAGCCCTGGGATTTCTTTGGAAGGAATGATGCTAAAGCTGAAACTCCAGTACTTTGGCCACCTCATGCGAATAGTTGACTTATTGGAAGACTCTGATGCTGGGAGGGATTGGGGGCAGGAGGAGAAGGGGATGACAAAGGATGAGATGGCTGGATAACATCATGAACTCGATGGACGTGAGTCTGGGTGAACTCCAGAAGATGGTGATGGACAGGGAGGCCTGGCGTGCTGCGATTCATGAGGTCACAAAGAGTCGGACACGACTGAATGACTGAACTGAACTGAACTGAACTGGGGTGTTTCGCCTTGGGTTTATCCTGTTTGGGACTCTCTGGGTTTCTTGGACTTTGGTGATTATTTCCTTCCCTTTTTAGGGAAGTTTTCAACTGTTATCTCCTCAAGTATTCTCTTATGGTCTTTCTTTTCGTCTTCTTCTTCTGGGACTCCTATAATTCAAATGTTGGAGCATTTCATATTGTCCTGGCGGTCTCTGAGTTTGGTTCATTTCTTTTAATTCATTTGTCTTTTTTCCTCTCTGACTCATTTATTTCTACCGTTCTATCTTCTACTTCACTAATCCTATCTTCTGCCTCCGTTATTTTACTATTTATTGCCTCCAGAGTGTTTTTGATCTCATTTATTGCATTATTCCTTATTGATTGACTCTTTTATTTCTTCTAGGTCCTCGTTAAACCTTTCTTGCATCTTCTCAGTCCTTGTCTCCAGGCTATTTATCTGTGATTCCATTTTGATTTCAAGATTTTGGATCATTTTCACTATCATTATTTGGAATTCTTTATCGGGTAGATTTCCTATCTCTTCCTCTTTTGTTTGGTTTAGTGGGCATTTATCCTGTTCCTTTACCTGCTGGGTATTCCTCTGTCTCTTCATCTTATTTATATTGCTGTGTTTGGGGTAGCCTTTCTGTATTCTGGCAGTTTGTGGAGTTCTCTTTATTATGGAGTTTCCTTGATGTGGGTGGGGTTGTATCGGTGGCTTGTCAAGGTTTCTTGGTTAAGGAAGCTTGTGTCTGTGTTCTGGTGGGTGGAGCTGGATTTCTTCTCTCTGGAGTGCAATGAAGTGTTCAGTAATGAGTTATGAGATGTCAGTGGTTTTGGAGTAACTTTGGGCAGCCTGTATTTTTAAGATCAGGACTGTGTTCCTGTGTTGCTGAGAATTTGCATGGTATGTCTTGCTCTGGAACTTGTTGGCACTTGGGTGGTGCTTGGTTTCAGTGTAGGTATGGAGGCATTTGATGAGCTCCTGTTGATTAATGTTCCCTGGAGTCTGGAGTTCTCTGGTGTTCTCAGGATTTGGACTTAAGCCTCCTGCTTCTGGTTTTCAGTCTTATTTTTACAGAAGTCTCAAGACTTCTCCTTCTATACAGCACTGTTGATAAAACATCTAGGTTAAAAATGAAAAGTTTCTACACAGTGAGGGACACCCAGAGAGGTTCACAGAGTTACATGGAGAAGAGAAGAGGAAGGAGGGTGTTAGAGGTGACCCAAATGAGATGAGGTGGAATCAAAAGAGGAGAAAGCAAGCTAACCAGTAATCACTTCCTTATGTGTGCTCCACAGTCTGGACCACTCAGAGATGTTCACAGATTTATACAGAGAAGAGAAGAGGGAGGAAGGAGTCAGAGGTGGCCAGGAGGATAAAAGGGGAGAATGAAAAGGAGAGAGACAGATCCAGCCAGTAATCAGTTACCTAAGTGTTCTCCACTGTCTGGAACACNTCTTAAAGGTACAAAATTTATAACAAATACAAAAAAGAAAAGGTTAAAAATCTGGAGTAGAGGTTTGACTCTCAAAGATACAATAATAACATAATCACAAAAATTATAAAAAAATATACAGAAGTTTGCTTTAAGAATAGGGTCTTTTTTTTTTTAAGTACTAATAGGTTATAAAAATGAAAATTAAAGGAGTAATAGAGGACTTAAAATTTTAAAAAGTTAAAAAAAGAAGAAAAAAAAGAATGATCATAAAAATAGTAAAGATATATCTAAGAATTTCTCTGGTGTTGTTGCGGGCAGTGTGGGGTCAGTTCATTTTCGGATAGTTCCTTAGTCCAGCTTATGTTTCTCAAGATCTATAAGCCCCTTCCTATATAGTCAGTACTAATGACATGGTTTTAATCTATTGCACCTGTTAGTTCCAAGGCAGTTCCCTCTGTTTTAGCTTCTTCTGTTTGCTGGTCTCTTCGGTGTCTGATTTCCGTCCTGACACAAGGGGGGCAGCGGTGGACACTTTTTTTAGCCTCACTTGTTCAGTCGTGCTGTGGGGAGGAAGGAATGCTGCAAACAAATAACAATGGCATGTGCTCGCAGTGTCTCAGCCACGCTGGGCCTGCCCCTGCTAACGGCGCACACAGCTCAGGCTCTAGGTTGCTCCACCGGGAACCGTCTGAGGCTGGCCCTGGGCTGCATGCACGTCCCAAGTGTAAGCCTCTCAGGCTCAGGCACTCAGGTGGTTCTCAGAGGTGCAGACTCGGTTGGGCTTGCGTTTTGTGCCCTTCCCAGGTCTGAGCAGCTCAGGTGACCAGGTGTTTGGCAAGCTTGGTCAGCTGCTCAGTTTTCTGGGTGTACAACTGGCTTTTCAGGTGGATGATGACTGTCCAGAACCCTAAGAAGTCTTAGTTAGCAAAGAAACCTGCTTGCAGTTTGGTAGATAATGTCTCTCTGGGGCTGCGATTACCCTCTTCCAGCCCTTCCAGCTCTGGCTGCCTGTCACCGGAGGGGGATGGTCTGCAGCCGGCTAATTCTGTTCCGTCTGTCCTTTGTTCTGTGCATGGTCCTGGCGGTGTCTTTTGTTAGAGCTTTTCCCGTGGTAGCTATCCCACAGTCTGGTTGCTAGCCCTGGTTAGTTCGCTCTGGTTACCCTCCGGGCATTCGGGCCGGATCCTTAAAAAGAAATGCAGCGCGCCCCTCCCTGCCCAGCCCCCACTTGCTAGTGGTGGATGAAGGCATCTGTGCTGCTTCTCTGCTGGGGGAGTTACTGTTGGGCTTGTAATCTGTGGGTTTTAATTATTTATTTATTTTTCCTCCCTGTTATGTTGCCCTCTGTGCTTCCAAGGTGATGTTTGGAAACCTCTCTTTTTAAGACTTCCTTCCTGGGATGGAGCTCCCTCCCTACCTCTTTTATCTCTTTTATTTTTTGTCTTTTATATTTTTTTCCTACCTCTTTTTGAAGACAATGAGCTGCTTTTCTGGGTGCCTGATGTCCTCTGCCAGCATTCAGATGTTGTTTTGTGACATTTACTCAGCGTTTAAATGTTCTTTTGATGAATTTGTGGGAGAGAAAGTGGTCTCCCCGTCCTATTCCTCCACTATCTTAGGACCGCACCCCTGGAAAATTCTGAAAGAGAAGGGAATACCAGACCCCGTGACCTGCCTCCTCAGAAATCTGTATGCAGGTCAAGAAGCAACAGTTAGAACTGGACATGGAACAACACACTGGTTCCAAATAGGGAAAGGACTACGTCAAGGCTGTATATTGTCACCCTGCTTATTTAACTTCTATGCAGAGTACATCATGAGAAACGCAGAGCTGGATGAAGCACAAGCTGGAATCAGATTGCCGGGAGAAATATCAATAACTTCAGATACTCAGATGATAGCATCTTTATGACAGAAAGTGAAGAGGAACTAAAGAGTCTCTTGATGAAAGTGAAAGAGGAGAGTGAAAAAGTTGGCTTAAAACTCAACATTCAGAAAACTAAGATTATGGCATCTGGTCCCATCACTTCATGGCAAGCAAATGGAGAAACCATGGAAACAGTGAGAGACTTTATTTTGGGGGGCTCTAAAATCACTGCAGATGGTGACTGCAGCCATGAAATTAAAAAACGCTTGCTCCTTGGAAGAAAAGCTATGACCAACCTAGACAGCATATTAAAAAGCAGAGACATTACTTTGCCAAAAAAATTACATCTAGTCAAAACTATGGTTTTTCCAGTATTCATGTATGGATGTGAGAGTTGGAATGTAAAGAAAGCTGAGCACTGAAGAATTGATACTTTTGAACTGTGGTGTTGCAGAAGACTCTTGAGAGTCCCTTGGACATCAAGAAGATCCAACCAGTCCTTCCTAAAGGAAATCAGTCCTGAATATTCATTGGAAGGACTGATGTTGAAGCTTAAACTCCAAACCTTTTGCCACGTGATGCAAAGAACTGACTCACTGGAAAAGACCCTGATGCTGGGAAAGATTGAAGGAGGGAGGAGAAGGGGATGACAGATGAGATGATTGGATGTCACCACCTCAATGGACATGAGTTTGAGTAAACTCCAGGAATTGGTGATGGACAGGGAAGCCTGGCATGCTGCAGTCCCATGGGGTCACAAAGAGTCAGACATGACTTAGTGACTGAACTGAACTGAATAATTTTAATAGTAATTTTACATTTGCAATAAGTATATGTACTCATGATAATAAACCCACAGAGACAATGAACATAAATGTTTCACAACAACTTTTTTTGAAATATCTCTCCAGACACAAAATAAAGATATATATACTTAATTTTGTCCAGATGGTCTCATGCTATACACAGTCATTATGTATTTTCAACACCTGTCACTATTTGTGTTTGTTTACAACATTTTCTGCCTTCCAAAGGCTTTGTATTTTTATGCAGTCAAATTTATGTGTTTTTATTTTTGTGTTTTTTTGTGTGTTTTCATTATTAGAAAAACTTATGCTTAGATTATAAAAATGATTAACATTTTGTAATGTGTTTTTCCTTTTTGTTTTTTGCATTTGTGTATTTGATACTTATAGGTCTTGCTGTAAGAAACAATTGATGAAAAAGCCTAACTTTTACAAGTGACTGATGCTTTAACATTGGTATTAAATAATGCATTCCTTCCCGTGAACATGAAATGCTACCTTTATTAGGCTCTAAATATTTACGTATATTTGAGTCTTCTGATTCAGTGATTTATCACTTGTAAGCTAGTGGTACCAAAATCTGATATATATTGAATGAAGCCTTATAATTTTTTTTTAAGTATCTAGTAGGGCTTGTGTGTTAGTCACTCAGTTGTGTCTGCCTTTGCGACCCCATGAACTGTAGCCCTCCAGGCTCCTCTGTCCATGGAATTCTCTAGGCAAGAATACCAGAGTGGGTTGTCATTCCCTTCTCCTGGGCATCTTCCTGACCCAGGGATCAAACCTAGGCCTTCCACATTGCAGGTGGGTTCTTTACCTTCTGAGCCACCAGGGAAGTAGGGTGTATCTCCTAATTAAACTCTTTCAGAAAGTTTTAAAGTAACTTTAGAGTGTCTATTCTTCACATTAGAATCATTTTGTCACATTCTTCCCCCCAAAAGCTATGGAGATTCTGATGAAAATGCACTACATTAATAAATTAGGTTAAAATATAAACATCTCTGCAATATTTGCACTGTTCTAAGACCATGGTATGTGTCTTCAATTCCTTGCATATTCTTTTATTTCACTCAGTGGAGTTTTCATTATAAAGTTTCAGTGATAGTATACTGAATAGGCTTTTTACTTTCATTATATATCTAACTATTAATGGTTATAATTTTTCATAGGGAATATATTTCCTTTTTCACAGTTATCTTTTTGAGTGTGCTTATTATTATTAATGGGCTTCCCAGGTGGTGGTAGTGGTAAAGAAGCTGCTTGCCAAAGCAGGAGACGTAAGAGATGTGGGTTTGATCCCTGGGTCAGGAAGATCTCCTGAAGGAGGTCATGGCAACCTACTCCAGTATTCTTGCCCGGAGAATCCCATGGACAGAGGAGCCTAGAGGGCTACAGTCCATGCAGTCGCAAAGAGTCGGACATGACTGAAGTGACCTAGCACACACGCCACATTGTTATTAGTATATTTTCAGTCAATTTTCTTAGTTTTCAAGTAAACAATTATATCACTTGAGTTTACTCCTGTAGCACTTATAATATTGACAGACACTTGGTAAGCATGCAACGAGCATTAGATATAATAATCATTATTATTTATATTTGTTATTGGAATGATTAAATTGTCCATGATGAAGTAAGTAGGTTTACATTTGGGGGTCTTGGCAAATTTATTCTAAATTTCATCTGTAAGTCATACAAACATGCAAATGTAGCCTATATCACCAGGCAAAGCAAGAGTAACAGGGAAGACTTGCTGTATCAGATAATAAAATTTATTGTAAAGTATACAAAAACATACTATAGAACAGTAAGATACTAGCTCAAAAACAGAAAGATTAATAATGAAGTTAGTAAATAACACACATATCTCTCTAACATCAAGAACTCATTTTTATAGTTATAACTGGGTGACTTCCAATTCTACAAAGTAATTTTCTATAAGTTATCTTAGTCAACTTATTCAAATGTAAAGTTTTTCAAAATAATCATCTTGGGGATATTCGGCAAAAGTTAAACATCAGTGAGAAATGAGTTACTCACAAACTTCCAAAAAAGATTTTAAGCCATGATGTCAAAAAACAATTTTCAAGAGAATTCTCCTAGAGAGATTCTTTAAGTCAAGTGAATTAAAATACATTTGGTATTACTTGACTATGTCCATAGTTGAATTTTGCATATACATGTTTAAAATATATCAAAAAGACCATGATAGTAATGACTACCCCCTTGAATTATCAGGGTCAAATTAATCATATTGTTAAGGAACTCGGGTTTGGCTGTTTACCACTCAAAAGCCAATACTCAAGAGACAGGTGTTGGTTAGAAAAGAAATTTGCTTTATACCCTGGCAACCTGGGGAAAAAGTAGACTTCCAAAAACCAACACTGAAGATCCAGCTCAACAATAAAAGTTTTTAAAAGAGAATCCTTTGGGGAGGGGGTCTTCATTATTCTCCACTCTATGCAGACTTTCTTCTGATTGGTTGGTGGTGAAGTAACAAGGTGAAGTTCTAAGAATCTTGTGCTTAGCATGAAGTCATCATCCTCCACTTGAGTGGAGGCCTTAGTTCCTGCAGAAAAACTCAAAGGTATTGTTAATATCCTTTGAGGAGGAACCAGGACCCTGCTTTATTGCTGTACGATTGTTTCTGGAGTGTTCCGCCCTTGTTTCTGCCTTCCCTGCTGCTGCTATATAGTCACTAAGTCGCGTCCAACTCTATGTGACCCCATAAACTGTAGCCTGCCAGACTGCTCTGTCCATGGGATTCTTCAGGCAAGAATATTGAAGTAGGTTGCCATCTCCTTCTCCAGGGATCTTCCTGACCCAGTAATGAACCTGAGTCTTCTGCTTAGTTGGGCAGATTCTTTACCACTCACCAAGCCACCATTCCCTCCCTTCCTCTATTATCAACTATTTGACTTTGCCCTTTGGAACACAGGGAAGGTCAAGGAGGCTGAATAAAGCCTGTATCCTACAAACAGGAAGCAGGAGGCACAGAAAGACCCCAAGACCCCATACTCCCACTCAATTTTAATTCAGGGAACAGGGCAGTTATGGCTCTGATAGCTTCCTGTCAAAACAGGGCATAGGGCTGCCTCAGTTTGGAGAATAGACACTGAACTGGAAGCACTTCTGAATTCCAATTCCTAGCTCTGAGTCTTTTATGATTAAAATCTCAATCCCTTGGTCTGTCATTTTGATGTAACAGACCCAGTTAGAAGTAGCTGGAGGAGAGACAATTGGAATTTTAATAGACAAAATAAAATCTCATTTCTTTTCAGAAAAGTAGGCCTGAAACCCAATCTGGACCTGGCACTTTGAGACTTGTAGCCTGGTAGCCAGTTGTTTAGTTTTATCAAGTTTGCAGTTACTAGCTGCCTGCAGACATTGTTTCGACAGTATCTCAGTTCAGTTCAGTCGCTCAGTCGTGTCTGACTCTTTGCGACCCCATGAATTGCAGCACGCCAGGCCTCCCTGTCCATCACCAACCCCCAAAGTTCACTCAGATTCATGTCCATTGAGTCAGTGATGCCATCCAGCCATCTCATCCTCTGTCGTCCCCTTCTCCTCCTGCACCCATTCCCTCCCAGCATCAAAGTCTTTTCCAATGAGTCAACTCTTCGCATGAGGTGGCCAAAGTACTGGAGTTTCAGCTTTAGCATCATTCCTTCCAAAGAAATCCCAAGGCTGATCTCCTTCAGAATGGACTGGTTGGATCTCCTTGCAGTCCAAGGGACTCTCAAGAGTCTTCTGCAACAACGCAGTTCAAAAGCATCAATTCTTCGGTGCTCAGCCTTCTTCACAGTCCAACTCTCACATCCATACATGACCACTGGACAAACAATAGCTTTGACTAGACAGACCTTAGTCGGCAAAGTAATGTCTCTGCTTTTGAATATGCTATCTAGGTTGGTCATAACTTTTCTTCCAAGGAGTAAGCGTCTTTTAATTTCATGGCTGCAATCACCATCTGCAGTGATTTTTGAGACCCCAAAATAAAGTCTGACGCTGTTTCCGCTGTTTCCACTGTTTCCCCATCTATTTCCCCTGAAGTGATGGGACCAGATGCCATGATCTTCGTTTTCTGAATGTTGAGCTTTAAGCCAACTTTTTTACTCTCTTCTTTCACTTTCATGAAGAGGCTTTTGAGTTCCTCTTCACTTTCTGCCATAAGGGTGGTATCATCTGCATATCTGAGCTTATGGATATTTCTCCCAGCAATCTTGATTCCAGCTTGTGTTTCCTCCAGTCCAGCGTTCCTCATGATGTACTCTGCATAGAAGTTAAATAAGCAGGGTGACAATATACAGCCTTGACGTACTCCTTTTCCTATTTGGAACCAGTCTGTTGTTCCACGTCCAGTTCTAACTGTTGCTTTCTGACCTGCATACAGATTTCTCAAGAGGCAGGTCAGGTGGTCTGGTATTCTCATCTCTCTCAGAATTCCCACAGTTTATTGTGATCCACACAGTCAAAGGCTTAGGCATAGTGAATAAAGCAGAAATAGATGCTTTTCTGGAACTCTCTTGCTTTTTCCATGATCCAGTGGATGTTGGCAATTTGATGTCTGGTTCCTCTGCCTTTTCTAAAACCAGCTTGAACATCTGGAAGTTCACGGCTCACGTATTGCTGAAATCTACTACTGCGGGCAGGAATCCCTCAGAAGAAATGGAGTAACCATCATGGTCAACAAAAGAGTCTGAAATGCAGTACTTAGATGCAATCTCAAAAATGACAGAATGATCTCTGTTCGTCTCCAAGGCAAACCATTCAATATTCACGGTAATCCAAGTCTATGCCCCAACCAGTAACACTGAAGAAGCTGAAGTTGAACGGTTCTATGAAGACCTAGAAGACCTTTTAGAACTAACACCGAAAAAAGATGTCCTTTTCATTATAGGGGACTGAAATGCAAAAGTAGGAAGTCAAGAACCACCTGGAGTAACAGGTAAATTTGGCTCTGGAATGCGAAATGAAGCAAGGGGAAGACTAATACAGTTTTGCCAAGAAAATGCACTGGTCATAGCAAACACCCTCTTCCAACAACACAAGAGAAGACTCTACACATGGACATCATCAGATGGTCAACANGGGCCTAGATCTGATATATAGAGTGCCTGATGAACTATGGAATGAGGTTCGTGACATTGTACAGGAGACAGGGATCAAGACCATTCCCGTGGAAAAGAAATGCAAAAAAGCAAAATGGCTGACTGGGGAGACATTACAAATAGCTGTGAAAGAAGAGAAGCGAAAAGCAAAGGAGAAAAGGAAAGATATAAGCATCTGAATGCAGAGTTCCAAAGAATAGCAAGAACAGATAAGAAAGCCTTCAGTGATCAATGCAAAGAAATAGAGGAAAAGAACAGAATGGGAAAGACTAGAGATCTCTTCAAGAAAATGAGAGATACCAAGGGAACATTTCATGCAAAGATGCGCTCCATAAAGGACAGAAATGGTATGGACCTAACAGAAGCAGAAGATATTCAGAAGAGGTGGCAAGAATACACAGAAGAACTGTACAAAAAGGATCTTCACGACCTGGATAATCATGATGGTGTGATCACTCACCTAGAGCCAGACATCCTGGAATGTGAAGTCAAGTGGGCCTTAGAAAGCATCACTATGAACAAAGCTAGTGGAGGTGATGGAATTCCAGTTGAGCTCTTTCAAATCCTGAAAGATGATGCTGTGAAAGTGCTACACTCAATATGCCAGCAAATGTGGAAAACTCAGCAGTGGCCACAGGACTGGTAAAGGTCAGTTTTCATTCCATTCCCAAAGAAAGGCAATGACAATGTCTGCTGGTGCTGCTGCTGCTAAGTCGCTTCAGTTGTGACTGACTCTGTGTGACCCTGTAGATGGTAGCCCAACAGGCTCTCCCATCCCTGGGATTCTCCGGGCAAGAACACTGGAGTGGGTTGCCATTTCCTTCTCCAATGCATGAAAGTATAAAGTGAAAGTGAAGTCACTTAGTCATGTCTGACTCTTCGAGGCCCCATGGACTGCAGCCCACCAGGCTCCTCTGTCCATGGGATTTTCCAGGCAAGAGTACTTCAGTGGGGTGCCATTGCCTTCTCCAATGACAATGTGTAGTGGCATCCAAATCTGGCCCAACTCAGAAAGCTCAAGTTCTTAGCAATACAAGGACTAGTCTGAAATTATACCCATAGCATCACCTAGTTATTTTCTTGGATGTCTGAACCACAGCTATTCAATCTTTCTTTTTTGTTTTTAACTTTTAATTGTAATATTCCCCTTAATAGCCAAAGTAGATGTCACTGTTAATAATGATGTTAGTATTTCTCTAGGCATGAGAAGATGCAAGAATTGGGACTCATAAAATCTCCTGAAAATATCTAACTCTCTGAAGCCCTGTTCTGCTAATTTTTCCCAGACCACAGAGTATCTCGCTCCCAATCTCCGCCCTGCACTCCTCTCGGGGGTGTTGAAGGTCAACAGCTGCAGTGGCCATGATTTAACCTTTGTAGAGGTAGGTGGCAAGTGCCAGTTTCTAGTTGGCGGAGTCCCCTCATGGTCATAAATTTGACTGCTATAGGGGGCATTTCACGACCATTTAGAGGGTATTTTAAACTTAAATTATCATAGCCTGGTGTTATCTACATAAACCCATCCCATACTTGTTGGAGATTTCCTTTTAATAGACTAGAGGATTTGGTTGAGACTTAGCTCATCATTCTAAATGAATCTGAATGACCCTGAAAAAAAAATTTCAACCTATGGCCAGAGTCAGAGCAGGCATTATTAACTGGCCAGGTGAGGTGATTCTACCTAGTAATATCAATAGTGGCCTGAACATGACTATAATTTTCCTTTTAAAGTAAATTTGCTCACGTCCAGCCAATTAGAGCCTTGGAGTAGAGAAATTCACCAGGGTAACCCAGAGCTAGACATAGGTAATTGGCCACAAACCCAACAATTGGATTGATTTCTAAAACTAGCATAGGATCATGTCTATAATAGGTCCAAGAAGTTAAGAAAGCATTATAAATGATCATATGAATCAGGTCCAGTATCGTGGGAAAGTTGACTACTTTTGATGTCATCTTCCTCTCATCTTAGTATAGTGTAGTTTCCTCTGTTTGAGTGCCATTTTAAGGTGAATTCAGGTCAGCAGTCCTCTCTATAGACTAGTCCAGCCTTTGGAAGTGGAAATTAATCTTTCCCCTTGAATTTCACTATGCATGAGCTATTTAAGAGTACCTGATAAAAAGGCTCTTCCATCCATGTTGGAAACAGCCCCTTATGTCATTTTCTAGTTCTGGATGCAGGTAGTGAGGCACCTGATCTTTGTTCAAAGACAGATTACTGAGATAAGCTTCAGAAACAAACTTAGGGTGTCTTCTAATAATTTAATTAAAATTTAAATTACTATACCTTAACAGTATAGAACTATCCAGGAAATGAGTCTCAGTAAATACAGACCTTCATTAACAAACTGGGATTTTGTGTTCATTGAAACATCATTTTCTCCCTAAAATCACCCTCATTTTTACCAGATATAATCAAATTAAGACTACTTTGTTTATGAAATAGGTCTGGTCTCAATAAAGTTGGCCTGATGATTTATATAACCATAATTGATCAAAGACTTTTTGCTTTGCTGAAACTTTTATAGAGTCTCAAACTGAAATTAAAAAAATATATATTTATTTTAATTGGAGGCTAATTACAATATTGTGGTGGTTTTTGTATACATCAACATGAATCAGCCATGGGTGTACATGTATTCCTGCAACCTGAACCCCCCCTCCTACCTCCTTCCCCATCCCATCCCTCTCAGTTGTCCCAGAGCATCGGCTTTGAGTGCCCTACTTCATGCATCAAACTTGCACTGGTCATCAATTTTACATATGGTAATATATAGGTTTCAGAGCTATTGTGTCAAATCATCCCACCCTCGCCTTCTCCCACATAGTCCAAAAGTCTTTACATCTATGTTTCTTTTGTTATCTTGCATGTAGTGTAGTTACCGTCTTTCTAAACTCCATATACATGCTTAATATACTGTGTTGGTGTTTCTCTTTCTGACTTCACTCTGTGTAATAGGCTCCAATTTCAGCCACCTCATTAGAACGGACTCAAATGCATTCTTTTTTATAGCTTAGTAATATTCCCTTGTGTATGTGTACCACAACTTCCTTACCCATTCGTCAGACTGAACTTTTAAAATAAAATATTTCACAGCTAAGAAATTCATGCCAAAGGCTTATCATAGATTTTGCCTAATAAATCTAGATGAATTTCCTCCCTTCTCAAGGTCTCAAAAGTTCCTTGAGACTTCTGTACCTGTTAATGAGATAATCTTCCTAATTTATCTGATAAAGTTATTGGAAACCTAAGAGTTTCTAATTTTTGGAGGAGTCAGATAGAGAGAAAAGATAAATATTTCAATTTGTCTATACAGTATAATTTTACCATATTACTGTCATAATTAGTTTGAAGGGAAGGTTTTCCATACTCTTAGAAAATACACATTCAAACTAGTAATTTTTTCAGATAGAAACCATAGAAGTTATAAGCATATACATTAGTTAATTCAGTCCTTTTGTTAACCTTTGTGAAGTCATCAGTTTTCCCATTAGAATACCAGGACATATCAGAATTTCAGGAACTCCATATAATTTCTAGGATATCTATATTAGTAACATTTACCATAAAATATAACCTAAAATGATGTATTACTCATTGATAATATAATATTTCCCATGTAATTTTATATACCAAATGAACCTACTTAGTTTAGTATCTTTCTTTGGAATGTTTCAGGGGCCCTTTGTAGCATCTCAAAGTTAGTTGAAGTCAAAAGAACTTTAATAGAATTTTATTTAGGAAATTTTGTCCAAAAAAGCAAAAGGATCTAGAACACGTATATTTAGCCAATACTAGTTATGACCAACCTAGATAGTATATTAAAAAGCAGAGACATTACTTTGCCAACAAAGGTCCATCTGGTCAAGGCTCTGGTTTTTCCAGTAGTCATGTATGGATGTGAGAGTTGGGCCGTGAAGAAAGCTGAGCGCTGAAGAATTGATGCTTTTGAACTGTGGTATTGGAGAAGACTCTTGAGAATCCCTTGGACTGCAAGGAGATCCAACCAGTCCATCCTAAAGGAAATCAGTCCTGAATATTCATTGGAAGGACTGATGCTGAAGCTCCAATACTCTGGCCACCTGACACTAAGAGCTGACTCATTTGAAAAAACCCTGATGCTGGAAAAGATTGAAGGCGGGAGGAGAAGGGGACGACAGAGGATGAGATGGCTGGATGGTGTCACCGAGTTGATGATCATGAGTCTGAGTGAACTCTGGGAGTTGGTGATGGACAGGGAGGCCTGGCATGCTGTGATTCATGGGGTCACAAAGAGTAGGACACGACTGAGCGACTGAAGTGAACTGAACTGAACTGAGTGGGTATATCACTTAACTTGCTGATATTTTATAATGGGTGCATATACCTAAGCACAAGGTCTAGTGAAAGTTGATTCCACCATCGTGGACCTAGTTGGTTCTAACCAGTTTTCCTATGGCTGAGTCATTTCTAACAAAATCCATTTACCCAATTAATTGTAATCTGATTTTAGAAAATCCTAAGCATGCATAACTCACTCATTTCAGTACTTTTTCATTTCTTACACCTTCTGTTACTGAAAACACTTCCCTTAAGCTTTTTTCCCATGGAGTTTCTTTGCTTGTTGACAAATTTATAACAGATAGAATACAGTCTCATTTGACCTCTAGTAATCCTAGGTACAATTGCACTCATCTCACATGCTAGTAAAGTAATGCTCAAAATTCTCCAAGCCAGGCTTCAACAATACATGAACTGTGAACTTCCAGATGTTCAAGCTGGAAAAGGCAGGGGAACCAGACATCAAATTGCCAACATCTGCTGGATCATGGAAAAAGCAAAAGTGTTCCAGAAAAACATCTATTTCTGCTTTATTGACTAGCCCCAAGCCTTTGACTGTGTGGATCACAATAAACTGTGGAAAATTCTTCACAGATGGGAATACCAGACCACCTGACCTGCCTCTTGAGAAATCTGTATGCAGGTCAGGAAGCAACAGTTAGAACTGGACATGGAAAAGACTGGTTCCAAATAGGAAAAGGAGTACGTCAAGGCTGTATATTGTCACCCTGCTTATTTAACTTCTATGCAGAGTACATCATGAGAAATGCTGGGCTGGATGAAGCAGAAGCTGGAATCAAGATTGCTGGGAGAAATATCAATAAGCTCAGATATGCAGAAGACACCAC